>JACXGM010030895.1:0-13109 GCA_016801145.1 Umbra pygmaea
TCTTTGACGGAGCAAAAAAGTATTTTTCTATTTAAAATAGCAATGAATACCAGTTTACGTCATTTTGTTATGGCCTCGAAGCTCACAGTCTGAGGCTTTTATTAGCCCTGGCTGGTCTGTTTACAACCCTCGCTCGCACTGGCTCAGTCAGCCCAACATCAGCCCAGTCAGACCAATAATAAGTCTGGCCATGAAATATAGTAAGACTCTTCATAAGTTCTCATAAGTTAATCATAAGTTCTTAGTGTTCACACATATTAATTGTATGGTAGCCTAATCTGTAAGTTAGTGTTGTTTGTTTGGGCGGTTTACTATTGGGATGTTGGTAAAAATCCACCACCGCAGCACTGCCTCACAACATTAAGCCCCCCCCAGCACCCCCCTGATAAAATATGTCCCCGCGGCTATGTCCAGACCTGAACCCAATAGAAAATCTTTGGAGGGACCTGAAAGTCCGTATTGCCTAGCGACAGCCCCGAAACCTGAAGGATCTGGAGAAGGTCTGTATGTAGGATTGGGCCCAAATCCCTGCTGCAGTGTGCAAACTTTGTCAAGAACTACAGGAAACGTATGAACTCTGTAATTGCAAACAAAGGTTTCTGTACCAAATATTGAGTTCTGATTTTCTGATGTATCAAATACTTATGTCATGCAATAAAATGGAAATTAATTATTTAAAAATCATACATTGTGATTTTCTGGATTTTTGTCTCTAACAGTTGAAGTGTACCTATGATAAAAAGGACAAAACTCGACATGCGTGGTAAGAAGGAAAACCTGCAAAATTGGCAGTGTATCAAATACTTGTTCTCCCCACTGTATACAGAGAGTTTGGCCATTTTGCCATATTGGATACCATCGTCAGATGACTCTACAGTGTAACCCTATGGGGCGAATATGCTATCTTGAAATAAATTGCTTATTTTCTCTATAAACAGGCATATACAGTACATGTTATAATCAACATTTGTCAATATCTAAAAGGCGCTTACGGAAATATTCCAGTGTAAATCTAAAAATGCCCATTGTAGTGAGTGACCATGTTGCCTAATAAGTCTCTGAGCCGTGTTTACCTTTCTTTTTCTCTAGAGTCTCTTGTGTCCTGACATAACCTTTCGTAGTTCATCCATCGCTGCGGACAGGTTAAACTTACTCAATTGCAAAAAGTGTAACTGTATCTAGTGCTGCATTGTAATGTACTGCATTTTTAAGCTATTATTATTATAATTATTAACAGCAGACATCAATAAACCCTTCCCATATCGTAGGCTAAAAAAACAAGCACAGACAGATTTGAGAAAATGTTCAAGCCAATACTACATCACCAGGCACACAAGCAATTGTCAAGGTGAAGCAGAAAAAGCATAGCTGCAGTCAACCTGCTTTAATCCAAAAACTTTAGGACTGATGGTAGCGGTCACCTTGTCTTCTGGCCCAATCAATAGGAAAGGAAATTCATCTGATAAAATTACATTACCCTAGTCCGTAACAGTCAAATCCCTGTACCTTGTGCAGAATATCCGTCTGTCCCTGAGGTTTCTCCTGGAGAGAAGTGACTTCTTTGCTACGCTTCTTGACACCAGGTCTTCTACCAAAAGTTTTTGCCTCACTGTGTGTGCAGATGTACAGTACTCACAACTGTATGCTGCCATTCCTGAGCAAGCTTTTCACTGGTGGTGTCCCGATCCCACAGCTAAATCAACTTTAGGAGACAGTCCTGGCTCTTGCTGGAGTTGCTTGGGCACCCTGTTGTCTTCTTCATAACAATTGTACATCTCACTCCTTTAAGTTCCTGATAATCCAATACATGGTTGATTTAAGTGCAATCTTACTAGCAGCAATTTCCTTGCCTGTGAAGCAAGAAAGACGCTTTGTGTTACCTTGCAACTAACCATGGTTGACAGAGGAAAAACAATGATTTCAAGTTTCACCCTTTTTAACCTATTAAGGATCGGCCGCCGATTGTCAAATTCTGCCTATAAAAACATACCCAAAGTTAACCTCTTGTAGCACTGGATCTGAAACGAGTACATACATATGGTTGATTTTTTTAAAAGGAAATACTTTAGATATGTAAAATTTATTTGAATAAATGTACACAGTGAATATGGCACAACATGAAATAAAGAAAATGTATAATTATTTCATGTTTTTATTTTGCTACATCCTCTTTGAAAGACAACTACAATGCCATACATTGAGATAGGGTCCTGGAAACATGTCTAATCATGTGTTCCAGGGGATTGCAACATATGTCAAAAATGTTGGAATGATGGGGTGAACAGCCAATAAGCTATAGTGGTAATAGTAAAAGTATATTTTCACAAGAAACGCAATGGGATGACTTTTATAACATCTCTGTTTATCAAGGATGATGTATATGAAGAAATACAAGAGGCTAGGTTCAGAAACGTGTTCCATGCTTCACAAACAAAGTGCCTGTGATTAGTTTCAAAATATATTTTCGTAAATGTACAGTTATGACATTGTCATTTTCACAAAACAGGATGGATTTTACCAGAGAAAACTATGCTTCATGTCATTCCAGGGACTCTTGGATGACCACAAAGAAAGATTTTCGACTGTAAGTACTGTATTTCTTGGTACAATATGTTATTCTCTCAATGTGCTTTGGCTAGATATTGTTAAGTAGCTACTAGTTGCTGATGGGATGCCCTTAACATTTTCACTTATAACATTTTGAATTTTATAGCTACACTAAAACCAAGATATTTGCTAGAACCCCAAGATCCTAAGCTTTAAGGCCATATAACACACACACACACACACACATATATATACATATATATATATATATATATATATATATATATAAATTATAACATGTGGTTGTTAGCAGTGTTTCTACTTGACATTCTATTTTATGTGAGGTGCAAAAAATGGCCAGCTGAGTGTAGAAGCTAATAGCTTTTTTTACTGGCTATATATGTCACATTATGACTAATAATTATCACATTGTTATAGCTATTGTAAAAGCATGACATTTGCTAAATTCTCAAAGTTTTAGGCTTTAAAAAGATATGGGTCTTGTACAGTGATGCCGGTAACGCGTTACTTAGTAACGCGCTACTCTTATCTGACCACTTTTTTCAGTAACGAGTAATCTAACGCGTTACTATTTCCAAACCAGTATTCAGATTCAAGTTACTTTTCCAAGTCACTGTGCATTACTGTCATTTTCCTTAGTAAAAAATATATATTTCTGCTTATATTTTTGTCACATTTTCAGCATGAGGACAATCGGAGCCGGTGCTAGCTAGGCAAGAACCGTTTGTCTAGCAACACTTAAGCCAGCAACACAAACTCGGATTTTCCTTTAAAAATAATACTGCTAATAATTCAATATAATAATCATTGTTAATTCATTGCAAAGATAGGTAGTGTGTCAATGTTCATGTGTTGCTAAAACTAGAGTCTGTCAGATGAAACAGACTCTAGTGAATGTCTTTAAATTGTAATCATGTTTTCACATAAGACACTGACAATATATTCAATCAAATTGTGTGTACAAAGTAGTTGTTACTTTTATTAATAAAAAGTTAATATGTTAATATATTTTTTCCTATCATATATTCTTAATGGTTCTTTACACACAGTACAATTGCATTTGGTTACAATTCACTAGCTTTATAATGAATTAATGATTATTGCAGTGAAACTAGCGCTATTATTTTGAACAAAAACATTAAAAATAATTTATTAGTTAACAATACACAATGTAGATTATAAATAGTATATGATATATCATAGTATATATAATAATTTATGTTAATGGAAGTCAAGAAAGACTGTCTTTATTTATTTTTTAATAAAAAACATGTATTTTTAATAAAAAACATGTATTCATGTCGACTTAAAATGTCAGGAGATACATTGTTGGCAAAACCGGTTGTCATTTTTATGTTGAGGCGGTGGAGGTGTTGTCGGCAGTTGCTGAATGTAACTAATAAATTAACTTGTAATCTAACTTAGTTACTTTTAAAATCAAGTAATCTGTAAAGGCAACTCTGGCCTTGTATATGTATAACTTAAAAATTACATTTGTGAGCTTTGATTTTATTCCACATTGTATTTTCTATGAGGCTAAAAAACAATGTCATTGTTTACTAGGCACATAGCTCACATTATGCCGTGTTCTATTAGGGTTGTTATAGCTATTGTAAAACTGAGATATCTGCTAGATTCCTGAATTTTTAAGCTTTGTGAAGATATAAGATGTGCAAATATATCCTAAAAGATTAAGTTGTTAGCCGTGTTTCTAGTCGACATTATTTTATTTGAGGTGCACGTAGCTCACATTGAGGTGAAATTATAATTTTTATAATATATTATTATAGCTACTGTAAAATGGAGACATTCACTACCATCCTGAGTATTTAAACTTTCTGTAGATATATGACATGTAGATATTACCTAGATATTGGTCTAGTGAACTGTGATTCTAGTGAAGTTTCTTTTTTGGGGGGGGGGGGGAATATCCCGCCGGTGGGATACTGAGCCCTAAGAGGTTAATCTTCCAGTCTGTTATTCTAACTCAATCAGCATGACAAAGTGATCTTCAGCTTTGTCCTCATCAACACTCACCTCTGTTAATGAGACAATCACTGACATGATGGCAGCTTGTCCTTTTGTGGCAGGGCTGAAATGCACAATGCAATATATGCCCTTCTTGAAAAATGCTAAATAATCTTAAATCTGTTAAAATTGTCCTGTATCAAGCAAATAAATCTGCCAATGGGATAAGCAATTTTTCCTTGCCAAGAATTCTTGAAATGAGCAGAAAAGCCTTGACACTGAGAAGCATAGGTTTATCTGAAAACTAGATAAAAATGCTTAAAACTAAGCAAGTTCAGCTAGTTACAAGCACGTGAAAAAAAATATTTTAGATATAATTCCTTAAAATTAGTTTATTTTTTAATCAATTCATCTTAGTTTGGGAGTACTTATAATGAAATTCAAAAATGAGCACAAAAAAGCAATACAAGTTACTTTGTCTTAAAATAAGCAGCATGAAACATTCTCATTTTGAGGGTCTTAATTGAACAAAAGCATGATTTTATTCCAGAGAAAATCAGAACGTACAGCAGATTTCAAAATAAAGGCTGTAACAAGGTTATTTTTCCTCTAAAGAAATGCACACTTTTCCTTACTGGCAATACACCAAAAATGTAGAGCAAAAGCAAACACATCCTCTAGTATAATTAGTCTAAACAGTAACAATGCACATACCATCTCTCCATTTCAAATGACATCTCGATTTCTGTGATGCTCAGTAATGACATGTGAGCTACATGTTTCAACAAACACCATATGAGATTATCTACTTACCCGATGAACGCTTGCCATTCAGACGTGACTTTCTTATACCACCTTGGTTTGCAACAGACAAAAGTGTGGTAATAGACTTAGGATACAGTAGGTCAAGTGAAGGCCATGAGTTAAAGAGGTCCCTCATACTACAAATCTTTTTCAAATGTTGTCACTGGGGTTGTGCCAATGGCAACCATGCAGTTATCTTGCCTAACAAGCAAGAATGGACTGGCAAGTGCACATCAGTGGAGGAAAGCATTTGGATCTTCTGAGGGCTTGACTACAAAATAGTCAATGTACAATATTAGGAAACAGCAGAAAACACATTTAATTCAGTGCTGTAGTAAAGTTTCCCATATCACAATTTGAAGCATCATGCCTTTCATACCCATGAGAATCAAGGGTGTGCAATCATTTTTGGCTTCTTTAAAAAAATAAGTAATGAATGTCACAATGAGCAGTTGTTTGCTTGCTTTTAAATGGCTTTTTTAAGGGTTGAAGTTATTGTAGTCCCTTAGTTGTTATGTATATGAAAGCCATGGTCATTCAAACATTGTAATAGGGTGGAAAGCATTTAATGTCACTGCATAAAATACTCACCGTAAGAACATGGCCTTGCTGCTCGAGCCCAGCTTCTTTGGTGGTGCAGGGCCGGACGGGACGAGCAATGGCTGTGCTGGGAAAACTGCAATTGCATGTTCCACTGGTTTGAAAGAACCTCCCCGAAAAGGTACAACATGTTAAACTCTCTAAATGCTGTCTAAAATAATAAAGTTTGGAATTTTTAAATTAAATGTTAGTGTACTTGTGAACTTACCTCTAAAGTTCTTGAAGGCTTCATAGCTTGCTTCATCACACCATAACACTGAACCGTAGAGTAAAAGGGTGATGGTGCTCTCTGTTCCAAGTAACTGCCGCTCGTTGACATATCCTGGGATGGATAATTTAGAAACTTTTGAAGTGCTGAGCTCATCCTGCATGGCACGGTGACATCTTTCAACTGCTGATGAACCTTGCAATTCAATATGCTCATTCTCCCCCTGAAATGCAGATGTGCACACTTAAGAGGACACACAAATGGATATCTAATTAGCATTAAGTTTGTTCATTTTGAAAAATGTACACTAATTTGGCTGAGACTTTACATTGATTTGCTTGTATTTTGGATCATTCAATGTTTATACATTTTTGATTGTCCATCAATATCTTCCTGGTGTTGTACTATATAACACAGCTGAAGTAAGCTTGACAGTTAGCCTGTGAGGGAGGAGGCTAGTTCAACGCTATGAATTACCTTGGTAACTATGCAGGGACTCCTATGCCACAGTAATGGGACAGATGTAAAAAAAACTGTCAAATCATTTATGTTATGCAAGTATTGGTGTAGATATCGTTAAGGCATTTGTATCATTATGAGGAATAGCATAAGGAATCAGTATTGGTAAAGACCCATACGATACACAACGCTAAATAGAGATTTGTGATTTTGATGCAATATGAAGCTATGTACTGTTGGTCTTATATTGTGCATTTCTCCTATTCCACTACAAGTGTAAAACACAACCTTGAAAACACACTGACAATGCTATTATTAAGTTTACACTGTAAAATATTCTGCTGTGATTTTACAGTAAATTGCTGGCTACTAATTGCATTACATTCACAGTAATTTACAGAAAGAAATTCAATGTAAACGACAGTAAAATGAGTTGTGTACAGTGACTTTACAGTTAATGATATCACATCATTACTGTAATTTCACAGTGCATAACTGTATAAATATACACTCACCTAAAGGATTATTAGGACACCATACTAATACTGTGTTTGACCCCCTTGCGCCTTCAGGACTGCCTTAATTCTACATGGCATTGATTCAACAAGGTGCTGAGAGCAGTCTTTAGAAATGTTGGCCCATATTGATAGGATAGCATCTTGCAGTTGATGGAGATTTGTGGGATGCACATCCAGGTCACGAAGCTCCCGTTCCCCCACATCCCAAAGATGCTCTATTGGGTTGAGATCTGGTGACTGTGGGGGCCATTTTAGTACAGTAAACTCATTGTCATGTTCAAGAATCCAATTTAAAACGATTTGAGCTTTGTGACATGGTGCATTATCCTGCTGGAAGTAGCCATCAGAGGATGGGTACATAGTGGCCATAAAGAGATGGACATGGTCAGAAACAATTCTCAGGTAGGCCGTGGCATTTAAACGATGCCCAATTGGCACTAAGGGGCCTAAAGTGATCCAAGAAAACATCCCCCACACATTACACCACCACCACCAGCCTGCAGGTTGGTAACAAGGCATGATGGATCCATGTTCTCATTCTGTTTACGCCAAATTCTGACTCTACCATCTGAATGTCTCAACAGAAATCGAGACTCAGACCAGGCAACATTTTTCCAGTCTTCAACTGTCCAATTTTAGTGAGCTCTTGCAAATTGTAGCTTCTTTTTCCTATTTGTAGTGTAGATGAGTGGTACCCGGTGGGGTCTTCTGCTGTTGTAGCCCATCCGCCTCAAGGTTGTGCATGTTGTGGTTTCACAAATGCTTTGCTGCATACCTCGGTTGTAACGAGTGGTTATTTCTGTCAAAGTTGCTCTTCCATCAGCTTGAAACAGTCGGCCCATTCTCCTCTGACTCAACAAGGCATTTTCGCCCACAGGACGGCCGCATACTGGATGTTTTTCCCTTTTCACACTTTTCTTTGTAAACCCTAGAAATGGTTGTGCGTGAAGATCCCAGTAACTGAGCAGATTGTGAAATACTCAGACCGGCCCGTCTGGCACCAACAACCATGCCACGCTCAAAATTGCTTAAATCACCTTTCTTTCCCATTCTGACATTCAGTTTGGAGTTCAGGAGATTGTCTTGACCAGGACCACACCCCTAAATACATTGAAGCAACTGCCATGTGAGTGGTTGAGTAGATAATTGCATTAATGAGAAATTGACCGGGTGTTCCTAATAATCCTCTAGGTGAGTGTAGTTATCAGCTGTAACTTGTACAGTAGTTTATTGTGTTTCAGGTGTAAAAGTAATGCAACTAGTAGCCAGTAATTAACTGTAAACTTACAATGTAATACAGTACTGCAATATGATGACAGGAAAGTAGTAATAAATATAATTAAGCAATACTTTCCACAATTGTTTTTATTTTTACACTTGATACAACAATATTATACCAAACATGTTGCGGGCAGGAGTCGGCAAGGAGATATACCGTAAAACTTCAAATAATAGCCCAGGCTTTTATTTTCCCAAATTTGCTGAACTGCACTGGCTTTTATTTGAGACAGGCGTCTATATGAGACAGGCCTTTACTGGTAATTTAGTGTTGAAGTTTTGTTCATTGAGTGTAGACCTAGAGATAACAATCCATATTGCTTAAGCTGATAGAAAGAATGACAGTAGGACGTCACCACATTATACTACGCTTTATTTGTTATTCGAATGTGTTTAAAAGCAGTTAATATAAGAATTAGCCTACTATATTACCGTGTGTCTTAGATTATTGGCAGCCAAAAAAACGAAACGATGTGACAGCCATGGGCTAAACGGGCTGGCTAAACAATACAAGTTACCGGTAATATCCATCGAGCCTATGGAACTTGTTGCCCGAAACACATCAACACGAAAGAATGAAGACTACCCTGTAAAACAAATGTGATTATGTGATTTAAAATGACCCTATTCATCACTATCATCATCACCACGATCCTCAACTACAAGTTAATTGGCGAATTCCTCCTCCTCGCCACTCTCCTCCATTTCTCCCTCTCCGGACCCCGCTAACTCTGCCTGCCTTGCTTGCGCTAACAGCTCCCGCCCAGATGCGCAAGGCTCTCCCTCTTTGAAATAATGGATAAAATGATAAGCTTCCATCAGAAGCTACTGTCAGGCCACGTAACCTACCTAAGGACAACATCCCAAAGGTAATGAAACATATTATGGTGGTATTGAGAGAAACACATTTAGAAAAACTGAAGACTAAACAAAGAAAGTTCATGAACCTCATTGTTGTGTTGCCAGCATAATACAAACTAGTAGCCTGCCTACCCTATCCTTGTCATGACATGATAAAATATTTTGTCTAATGTGCAAATTTGAAACAAAATGGGATTAATTAAACAATGCAGGGCATAGGCATAAATATTGAAAAATGTTTAAACAATTTGTAACTCAACTCTGCAGTCTTAGTTATCATTTAGGCCTAATGCCATTTAATCAAACTTTAGCATGCGCAATCTGCACCATAGAACTGGCTTAAACAGAAGATCTGACAAGTTTTAGAAAATTAAATACAACCCGAAAATAAAAAAACAGATCTCTATTTGAGAGCAGCCTTTATTTATCCAAGCCTGTAGACACACCAGGCATGTAAAAGAGAGGCGTCTATTTGGGACTCTGCTATTATTTGAAGTTTTACGGTCCAAAAAAAAAGTCCAAAAAACACAGCCAGAGGGAAAATCGAAAACAATAGCCAGGTAGAAGTCAAGGTATCAACCAGAAGGGCAGTCCAACATATTCAGTGGTGATATGGCAGGTGAAAACAAAACAAACAAACAAAACTAAATACCATTGAAAACAGAGCATGGCAGGACAGGAACACATAACACCCAAATAACACAAACTCACAAAAGATGCCACTCTTCCTAGAAAATAACAATGTTGGGGTTTGTGTCCATAGTGGGCTAAGTCCCTGCCTTGCACGACAAGCTACGACGTGATAGTCCATAGTTATCCAATTTTGCCCAGAACCCCAGCATGAGGCAGCGCAAATTAGCATAGTACTTACTGGAAGTCCCGCATTTTTGATTCCTGTTGATTGGTGGATAGCCGCAGTATATAAGACCATAATACGTAAATAATGCTAAAGCTGGTAATATAGGGCTGCCAGACAGCCTTGCAATTAACAGCATTTAGTCAGTAGCAGAAACGTAGATGGATTGTATCCCTGAGCTGGTAAATGTAAAAAAAATCACAGAAAAACACCATTAGTGTTACGTTAATTGACCCGGCTGTCAAGAAATGGAGAAAGATTTGATGGTAAGCAAACATTATTTTAATCTAAACAACAAAACTAACTGCAAGGATTAAAAAACCTACACAGAACAAACAAACATGACATCAAACAACAAACCAAACATGACCAAACATTTACAGGGACTAAACACAGTACTAATGAGACTAAGTGAAACCAGCCGTGGGTGATGGTTTGAGAAGGTGATCTATTGAATAATAAATCTCATGAGATGTCCTGGTAAACAGTGCACAAAACATGGAATGGGCCAAGGTGACCCAGGAGTCACTGACCTTGTGTCCCCAGGAGGGGGAGACAGTTACAGTACATCACTGTAGTAAAGTGGAAAAAAAGTAGACAGTACCATGACATTATTATGGTATTTGGACCAATATGATAATATCTTGACCTGGTAGTGGAAAAAATATAATGAATGAACACTGGTAATATGCTCATTACCATGGTAGAATTATTGTTAGGAATTTTGCAATGTTACTAAATATCTTTGTTCACAGATGTGTAAAAATTTGTATATGTACACAGAGTTGTAGGTATGGAAAACACTCAAACGTTACACATTGTATTTGTATAGAGCACAAACTGTAATAAACCTGCTAACACAGTAGAAACTGTTATGATATGAAACCCATAAATCATATGAGGCGTAGTGCAGAAGATAATCTTACATCACAAGCTGACACTCTAAGCCAGTGATCTCCAACCCTGGCCCTGGAAAGCTCCAGTTCAAATTGTTTTCGATCCGACCCCAATATGATTCCAATAATCAGCTGGTTGATGAGCTGAATGAGGCTACATTATGTGTAGCCTTTTCCCTTTTTTCTTCAGATTTTCTATACTAAACAAATATAGTTTTTAAAATTTGAAGTGTACATTGATCATTTAGCAATTGATGTATTTCAATTTGGTCGTAATGAACTGCTGTATGTAGATATCCCATGAAAATGTCGAAACCGTTATATTGATTATTATTGTGTGTAGAAATGCATTGCCAAACATTACTTTACTGTACTCTATAATATGTAAACAGGTAGTTCACATTCTTTTTCAGGTTTGTTTAACATTTAATTTTAAAAACGTATGTTTATTATACTATATATAACAATGGTACTATATTTAAAGTATATAACAGGATGGGATGACATTATGGAGAAAGCATTCACTCCAATAAATTCAAGTTTAATCAGACTTGATAACTCTATGGGGGCTAATGACCACAAGTGCGCATGGGGGCATTTCATCCAAAGGCTGTCCCCACAAGGTGTGTTCCAGAGGAAAACATAGTGATAGTGTGCCTGAATAGTAATTATCGTCACAGTGGGCCTGTTGGCGCATGACAGTTGACAGACGTAGCTTCGTCTTCTGGTCTTCACACAGATCAACCTCTTTCATCTCTTGACATAATTCCCCTGTTTAGCCCCCTGTGGTTTGGAAGAAACAAAGGGGGGGGGGGCACAGCAAGAGAAAAATCAGTGAGTATGGATTCTGCTGAGAGGTGATTAGACCACCCCCATGATTACCAGGAGACCGTGAGATGCTCATCAAGATGTTTGCCTCCTGCTTGCACTGCATAGAAATTCTCTTCCATGGGCATTAAAACCTTATCACTTTTGGAATTGTCCATCATAATGATGCCAGTAATTGTTGGACATGAAGGCACAACTTAATCCAACATCACCTCTATGAGACGATGTGGTTTAACTGGAAACATCCTATGCCACCAGAGAGATCCGATTCCCACTTAATATTGTGTGACTGTTGTGACTGTTGAGTGACAAAAAATACAGTGGAATTACATTAAAGTGTTTTCTGCAGTTTGTGAAAAATGACCATTTCAAAGCAAATGTCATTACTTGCATTGCCTTTGATAGTAAAGGGATGGAGTGTGTGTCATGGTTGGTGAACGCGCACTGACATTGTGGAACAGCTTACCTCTGAACATCAGGCAGGCTTGATCTGTTGAGGTTTTTAAAGCAAAGCTAAAGACCTATCTGTTTACTATGGTGTATGAGGCCTAATTTCTCTGTATGTTTGTCTGAGAGTACGAGTGTGTGTTATATTTTAGTCACTAGAACTGTTTTTAAATTGCATGTTTTATGCTCTGTACAGCACTTTGACTTGAAAGCGCTTTATAAATAAATGTATTAGTATTATTATTATTATTATTATTATTATTATGGTAGAGGTTACTTCACCAGGCAATCACATCATAGAGTCGTATGCAAAAGTTTAGGCACCCCTGACAATGCATCAAAACGAAATTAGAAAGGTGCATACAATAAACACCTATCACTGATTAATTTGAACACACAATTGGTTGTGTGAGCTCATTAAGCCTTGAACTGTTTAGACAGGTGCATCCAATCATGACAAACGGTATTTAAGGTGGCCAAGTGCTAGTTGTTGTTCTCTTTGAATCTCCTCTGAAGAGTGGCAAAATGGGGGCTTCAAAACAACTCTCAAATGACCTGAAAACAAAGATTGTTCAACATTATGGTTCAGGGGAAGGCTACAAAAAGCTATCACAAATATTTTAAGCTGTCAGTGGCCACTGTGAGAAACAAATCGAGGAAATGGAAGACCACAGGCACAGTTCTTGTTAAGGCCAGAAGTGGCAGGCCAAGTAAAATATCGAAGAGGCAAAGGCGAAGAATGGTGAGAATGGTCAAAAACAGCCCACAGACCACTTCCAAAGACTTACAACATCATCTTGCTACAGATGGTGTCACTG
>JACXGM010030896.1:0-13143 GCA_016801145.1 Umbra pygmaea
TCTGGGATGGTGGAATCCAGCCACGTTTCAGTAAAGGCTAGAACGCAGCAGTTGGCAATGTCTCGCTGGAAGATAATCCGAGCATGAAGTTCGTCCATTTTATTGTCAAGTGATTGAACATTTGCAAGTAAAATGCTCGGTAACGGTGGATTGCTGTATCTCGTTCGTGATCTGCATAGAGCCCCCGCACGCTTCCCTCAACCAAATGCTATGATTATTTTGTAATATATTTTTATTGCATGTAAATAAATTTGAAAAACAACAATGGCTTCTTCTGTGTAGGTTATTGTCAATGATGTTATTGCAAGTGTTAACTATCTGTTGCTTAACAACTAGTTGCGAAAAATGCTGTTTTCAAAACCATATCAAGAGAACTTTAGGGATTGTCATTGATGTCACATACAAACGGTATAGCTGGTTACATAATTTAACATCAAAATTGTGTGGCATATCTGCTAAAGTTACTGTAGGTAATGTAGTGCATTTGTAACTAACTAGCTTCTACTAACTAAATCATCTTGCTTTTTGGTTGGTTAAAGGTCAATCCAATTGCATTTAAATAATTGTTTTCAATTCCAGTGGAAACAACCTTGTTCCAAACAATTTGATTAATCAGACTGCCAGACTGATTTCCATTTAGTGTTTGAATGCAGGCTCTCACCACCAATGTCCCAAACCCTCCACTTAATGAAAGAAAGGAAAACAGTAGGCAGCTGCAGACCTGCAGTGAATGCAATGGGGTACATGGTCTATTAACCTCTCCTGTTGGTAGGCCAGATGTGTGTTCTATGTGCCTTCAAAAGTACTGCACCATACAAGAAATAGGGTACCATTTGGTACAGCCCATGTTTAAATATAGTCAGCGCAGATGTGCACAGATGGTGTTTGGAAGCTGCAGGTTGTAATGTAGATGAGGCTGAGACATTTAATGAAATCAAGCATAGAGGTATATCAAGGAACATTGTACTTGACAGGATGGAAGGCCAAGTGTATTTGTTTGTGAGTGTGTGTGCGTATGTGTGCATTAAATGTGAATTAGTTCATGCATTGAATGCATGTAGGAGCATATGTGAAAGTCAAGAAAAAATAAAACAGAGAGAAAAATAGAACACAGTGTGTCCAGATTGGGTGCTGTCCATCTCCTTGCCTTGCCCGATCAATGGTCACTGTCTTTCAGTGCAGGCTCACAAACTTCATGTTCAGAACCGCAAAGGTAGCATGCGCCCACCTTGCCCACGGCGCTGAGGAACTTTATTATTCATGCAGACCAAGTGCATGACTGGAAAAATGGATGAGCGCCTCAGAAGGTAGACTTGCTGTCACAGCTGTCGACATTGTTGAGGAAAACATCCAACTGTCTGTGGGACAAAAAATGACCTGTGGTATCTGTGTAGACTACACAGACACAACTCTATTCCCCAAACACAATCTTCGTACCAAGAATGCATCTTGGCTTTGAGACAAACTAACCCGAGGAATCTATTTCTTGAAGGCAGAATAGTGTTTTTCTTCAGAGTTCACTATTCTGTAACAAAGAATCCCCCACAAACATTTTCGATTTGATCTCTGAATGTGAACGTCTAAAATATACAGAATCATTTTGCTCTAGAATGGAATGACAAGCCTATACCTGCTCAAAATCTGTATTTCAAATGCCACAGACATTTGCATTTGTACTTTTTAGTCAACAAGAAATTTTTGTAGTTACCACATTGAGAGCTATGTACAGGTGAAACTCCCACAATATCCAGAGGTATTAAATACACATTACTCAGTGGTGTAGCTATCAGCAAAGTTACTGCTAGGAGTATTTAAAAATGAAGTTGGAAGCATTTAAGTAGATACCCCTAACAAGATATAGAATACAGTGAGCACCATAATTCATGGGACAGTGACCATTATTTTGGCATTTTGGTTATGTACTCTAGCACTGTGTTTGCAAGGCTACAATGACCATTAGGTTTAAGTGCTGACTGTCAGCTTTTGGGATGTGGTGGTATGCACTTGGTTACTCATTACGCATGAATGGTGCTACGGGTACATTTCACACACCGGTGTGTGATGAAAAATCAAGATGGCTATTTTCCTGGTGTTCCGGATCAGTCGGCACATGCTATTTTGAGTTTGACACTCCTGTTTAGGGTTGGTTAGAAGAACGTGAGGAGCCCTCAAGGGCGTTAGAACAAGTTTGATATTGGGGGGACACACACCATATACTTTTCACAAATTGTTCCTATTATTGGGGTGGGACCATATTGCCTGTCTGTATCGTTCCCCCCTGTTCCTACACCCTTGGGAGCCCTGTACCAACTCTTCTTTTATAAAACTGATGAACAAGTAAGCTTTTCTGATTGTGCCTTCACCTCTAAGTGTTGTACGGAAAGTATACTGTATTGTGAGCCAGGCGTATGTTTACCAATTTTGTCTATGCTGCATTAGAGCATAGTAGTTTAAACATACTGTATACTCATTCAGCTGCAAATGTCATGTTTGTCAGCAACCATTATACGATTATGGGCTTCTTCATGTTTAGTGTGTTCGAAATAAATTGTAAGATCACAAACTCCCTGCATTCCGGTCTCCGTCCATCCAACCACTAGTAGTGTTACTGGGCAGTAGAAAAATGTATGTCTGGGCCCCCCTCCCAAAAATGTATGACATTCATGCTATTCATATTATATTGTGTTATTATTAAGATTAGAAGAGTGCCTGCAATCCTCTTGTCTTTTATTATCACATTTAATCCTTAGGACAAGCTATTTCATCCAAAACACTGCAACCAAAATATATATATGCAGCAATTTAAAAGTAGTTACTGAGTTATATTTCAGATAAAGGAAACAGAATAAAAAAGCTTGATGCAAAAATATCAAAGATGTTACAGACCAGTTTATAATGGAAATCTGTCAAATGTATGTATTGAACAATAATATAAATGCTGTATTTACAATGTTATATGGGGTTCGCCATCATGGGACATCCATTGATATGGGCATAATTTATTTATTTAAATTAACTGATGTCATTTCTTGAAATTAATTAGGAAATGTAATGACAATTGTAGCATTGTGTGTCTACATATTTGTTAAATTTGTAGTATAAATGTGTAAATCTCAATTAAATGTGTAATATAGCCTACATAATGCACCATTAATCTCTAGTTCCAAAAAACTGGACTAGAATCAAAGTTCACAAGTCCAATGTTTAGGTTATAGCCTATATGCATGCCATATATTTACAAAACATTTAAAATTGTAGGAATCTAGCTAATGTCTCCGTATGGCAATAGCTATAACACAAATGAACATTACACCTCATAATGTGAACTTTGTGCAGTGTACACATGCGCATAAAAAAGAATAGAAGGTGGATTACAGTTCACAACTGCAAATTTTATGATATATGGATATATATATATATATATATATATATATATAAATACGTCTTATATGTACAGAAAGGTTCAAATCTTAGGAATTTAGCAAATGTATTTGTTTTACAATAGCTACATCAACCATAACATTACATATTATAATTTGAGCTTACATCCCTCGTAAACAAAGCCGTTCGTTATTGTGCATCAAAGAAAATGAAGGTGGACTAAATTCATATTCTACAATTGCAATTTTTTGGTTATATATCCATGTCTCATAAGTTCAGAAAGCCTAAAATCTCACGAATTTAGCAAATGTCATGTTTTTACAATAGCTATTACAACGAAAACATGGCACGTCATAGTGTGAGGTTAGCGCCCTGTTAGCAAGTAGCCGTTCTTAAGATGGACAAAATCACAGTTCACAAGTCAAATCTTTAGGTAATATATACACTCACCTAAAGGATTATTAGGAACACCTGTTCAATTTCTTATTAATGCAATTATCTACTCAACCAATCACATGGCAGTTGCTTAATGCATTTAAGGGTGTGGTCCTGGTCAAGACAATCTCCTGAACTCCAAACTGAATGTCAGAATGGGAAAGAAAGGTGATCTAAGCAATTTTGAGCATGGCATGGTTGTTGGTGCCAGACGGGCCGGTCTGAGTATTTCACATATCTGCTCAGTTACTGGGATTTTCACGTACAACCGTTTCTAGGGTTTACAAAGAATGGTGTGAAAAGGAAAAAACATCCAGTATGCGGCAGTCCTGTGGGCGAAAATGCCCTGTTGATGCTAGAGGTCATAGGAGAATAGCCGACTGCTTCAAGCTGATAGAAGAGCAACTTTGACTGAAATAACCACTTGTTACAACCGAGGTATGCCGCAAAGCATTTGTGAAGCCACAAAATGCACAACCTTGAGGCGGATGGGCTACAACAGCAGAAGACCCCATGTGTACCACTCATCTCCACTACAAATAGGAAAAAGAGGCTACAATTTGCAAGAGTTCACCAAAATTGGACAGTTGAAGACTGGAAAAATGGTGAGTCTCGATTTCTGTTGAGCATTCAGATGGTAGAGTCAGAATTTTGCGTAAACAGAATGAGAACATGGATCCATCATGCCTTGTTAGCACTCTGCAGGCTGGTGGTTGTGGTGTAATGGTGTGGGGGATGTTTTCTTGTCACACTTTAGGCCCCTTAGTGCCAATTGGGCATTGTTTAAATGCCACGGCCTACCTGAGCATTGTTTCTGACCATGTCGATCCCTTTATGGCCACCATGTACCCATCCTCTGATGGCTACTTCCAGCAGGATAATGCACCATGTCACAAAGCTTGAATCATTTCAAATTGGTTTCTTGAACATGACAATGAGTTCACTGTACTAAAATGCCCCCCACAGTCACCAGATCTCAACCCAATAGAGCATCTTTGGGATGTGGTGGAACAGGAGCTTCATGCCTTGGATTTGCATCCCACAAATCTCCATCAACTGCAAGATGCTATCCTAACAATATGGGCTAACATTTCTAAAGAATGCTTTCAGCACCTTGTTGAATCAATGCCACATAGAATTAAGGCAGTTCTGAAGGCGAAAGGGGGTCATACACAGTATTAGTATGGTGTTCCTAATAATCCTTTAGGTGAGTGTACATGTCTCATATCTTTACAAATCTTACAAGCCCAGGAATCTAGATAATGTCTCCATTTTACAATAGCAGCTACTTAGAAATAGCAAAACAAACTGAGCTAATAACACAAATAAACAATAAAAATAGTACTAACAGTCGAAAATCTTTCTTTTTCGTCACCAAAGAGTCCCAGTAATGATATAAAGCATAGTTTTCCCAAATAAAATCGATCTTGTTATGTGAAAATTACAATTAGCGAATGGTATATTCATCACCAACAGGATTTCCTTTTAAAATGTTTTATTGAAGTGACAAATAATAACAATTGATATAGGCAAACCCACACTCTAGTGTGCCCCTCCGAGGCCATGGGCCCCGTGAGTCATATCCACCATTCCCCGCATTAGCGATGGCCCTGTTTGGTTGCATATCCTTTGCATGCATTGATTGCTTGAAGTCTGTGTGCATCGACATCACCAGATGCTGGGTATCTTCCCTGATGATGCTTTGCCAGGCCTGTGCTGCAGTCATCTTCAATGCCAATTAAGCTGGCAGTCATAAAATTACAATCAATCAATCAAGAACATTTCAAAAACACTGGTCATGCCAAAGTCGACAGTTTGGTTCATCATTACCAAGAAACAGTAAACCGCTGAACTCGATTACGCAAAAAGAAATGGCAGGCAGAGGAAGACCACTGCAGTGGATGACCAGAGAATACTCAATGGTGAAAACCCTCCTGACAACAGCTCAACGGATGACAAAACACTCCTGCACTGTAAATCCAAACAGTAAGCAGAACTAAAAAAAAAACAAGGAAACTGATTGCCTCACAATTTTGGAGTTAATACAGTATAATTAACAGTCACTGTTTTGCCATCTGTTTAACCGTCTGAAAATAATCATAATGTTTTTTGGAGTCTCTCCTTGTTCATTTTGTTAGGAAATGTGTCAAAACAGTTAAACGATTGCAAAACAGTGACTGTTAATTATATGTACTCAAACATTTTGAGGCAATAAATTTCCTCCAGTTTACTTTTGGATCTACAGTGTGGATGGATGTGTAGATGTGTGGCAGAAGTAGAAGTAAAAATACTTTTCTGGGCACTAATGAGTTCACAAGTATTGTGAAGTTCCTAATTGAGACCTGTAAAGTTAGGTCATAACTAATCAATGATCAATTAAATTAATACAAAGAGTAAACCAATGATTCATTGTGGTGAATAGGTAGTAATAAACCACCATTACCTGTTCATTTGGGTTTTCCACCATTACCTGTTCAAGGGACTTCACAAAATGGGTGAACCCAGCTGAGCACTTTTACTTTTATCTGCCAGCAGGACTACAGAGTGTACACTACAATATCATAGGGATGCTGACAGGAATCCCAGGGCCCGGGACACAATTGGATATTTAAGGCCCCTCGCAATACAAACACTGTCAAAATTTGTTCCATCTTGTCCCCCCCGTTGGCATCCCTGCAAGATGCAAACAACTGATAAGCCTGAAGAACAGAAAGGCAAGCAGTTCGCTAAAAAGCACCTAAATTCAAAGGTTAGTGAAGTCTACAGAAATGTTTTATCTGATACCAAAAGACTCAACAAACTAATAAACTGTAATGATAAAGCAAAAAAGTAAAAAAAAAGGCCAAAAGTGGGAAATCCTTGACTGAGCCAAATCAATCACTGAATCTGAATCAAATTGAACATGAATTTTACATGTGTAACGCGATGTAGGGAATTTGGAGGCAGGTGCGTCTTCACAGTAGTTGTGAAGGTTGTTTTTATTCAACATACTGTATATAATGCTTAATTGAAGACAATGATAAACAAAAGACAAACAAGGAGACTAAACTAACTAGACATAACTAACGAGGGAAGGGCGTGCAGCTGGGGACTAATCCACAAAACTGATAGGACAACTAAAACATGTGACCGGGTCATGTGAACGTAAGGTGGGAAACTGAATCAAAACAAAACACACAGAAACCTGTAAAGACAGAAATACAAGATGACTAACCTAACAAGGAACAGACACTAACCAAACTAACCACATGTGGACGTTGTGACAACATGCTGTAGAGGCAGTCTGAAGAGGCAGGACTGAAGTCAGTAAGATCCCTAAACAAGCAAGACCTATAGATGGCTAGAGTACAGGCCTGGCAGAGCATCACCAGTGAAGATACCCAGTGTCTGGTAATTTTGACGCATCACAGCTTTCAAGCAGTTACTGCATCCAAAGGATATGCAACCAAATATTGACAAGTATTACTTAAATTGACATTATGTTAAACTGTCCAATGTTTTTTAGTGCATGAAAGTGGGGGGGATCATGTTCAAAATGTGCTGTCATTTCTGAATTGTTCATCCGATATGTATGTATCACCAGTTAGTGGAACAGGAGTCCTCTTGCTACAGGAAGATGCACAATCTATAATCAAGAACCTATTGTAGGACCTGTGAACAAGGATATCCAACCATTGTACTGATAAACCAACAAGGCCATCCTGTCTGGCTAAATCACCACATGGTACAGCAAAACCAACAAGCGCGAATGCAAAGCACTTCAGATGATGCAGCATTCGGCCATGTACATCACATGGATCAAACACACTACTATCCAGGACCTGTATGTCATACACACCCCACAAGACCCCAGTCGTCCACTGCATAAACTGTTCACTTTTATGACATTAGTTAAGCGGTACCAGTGCATATGCACACAAATAGTCTAAAGAATAAGAAGCCATAAGACTACTAAATAGCTGAACTGGTACATATCTGAGCCTGTTATCCATGCCTGTGTATTTGTTGTATTTTTTGCCTTTTTTTGTTGCTAACTCTATTTATCCCTGTGTATCCAAAGTATATTTTGTTGTGAACTCTATCCATTTTACCAGTATTCTGCATTTCAATTATTATAAATTTTTATATTTTCTTATCCCTTATATTAAAAATTGCATTGGCAGGAAGGAATTGTAACTATTTCATGATAACATTTTGTATCTGGCATATTAGTGATGATTAAAATTAATTCTGATTCTGAGAAACGTAACATCTGCATACATTTTAGTGCCTGAAATACAGCACATAAATCATTTCAAAATGACAAGGAGGTTTTTCTATGTCAGACATTTTGAGGAAATTTGCTTACATGTTTGATACCTGGATGCTGCATTCGATTGTAAGACATGACAATATTTACTGATGACCAATTTGTAATTATCCTAAAACAGCAAAATCAACAGTGTTATCTCAACTCTGAAAGTGTTAAAGTAACACTCTCAGTGTTTATATTGAACACTGAGAGAGTTACTTTAACTCTCCCAGAGTTGATTTAACACTGGTGATTTTGCTGTGAATGAGCTCAGGGGAGACGATCAGACATTTCCTCATAAACAAGTCCTACCAAACCATTTGTTTGCATCTGATTACATTTATTCAACTAGTATGTATTTGCTATAATGAGTGAACTTGAAGGGGAGCACATTCACCCATCATCTAATAAAATTGAGCTTGCCCCATCCATCACAAAGAGTTGCTATTGCATGACTATATATGACACCAATGCCACCTGCTCCATGTGTTGCTGTGCCAGTTCGATTAGTGGGGGGGGGGGGCTGGTCATCTCCCATTTTCTTACCTCTGTGAAGCAGGGATGAGTGACATAACATGCCTAGGATGAAATTAAGTAATTTGATTTGTCAGAACTCTACCCAGATTTTATATAAGCAAGACAAGATTCATTTTCTTTTTTTCCTTATACTATAAGACGCTTTCCATCTCACTCTTCTGAGTTGGATTGGCCAGGGAAATAAAATCATGAAAAGGCAAGTGAATGAAATACTGACTGTTATCAAGAGTATGATTTTGTTGATGTCTTTGAATGCAGGAAATATGTAGAAAAAGTGGAACTAAAGGATAGAAAAATCACACTTAAAATAGCTATATAATAGAATAATCACACTTCAAATAGCTAAAGGATAGAACAATCACACTTTGAATAGCTACAGAATAATCACACTTCGAATAGCTAAAGAATAATCACACTTCAGATAGCTAATGGATAGAATAATCACAATTCAAATAGCTAATGGCAGGGGTGGACTGGGACCAAAAATCATCCCTGGCATTTTGGCCCAGACCAGCCCACCACAAGATCACAAAGACCACCTGTTTTTGCGCTTTCCTGAATATGTATACCAACTCCTTAAAACTACTAACGCCATGTAATGAGTATGCAAGAATTAGTGGGAATTGACATATTAAATACTGTATATCAAAAAAGTGGTGTTTGAATAAATTGTAAACTTAACCAATCAAAAAGCATAAAGGTGAACTCCTTAGATAAATCCTTAAAAATCAGGAGAGGACATTTTGTCTGTGTGTGTGTGACAGAGAGAGAGAGAGAGAGAGAGAGAGAGCAACAGAGAAGGATAGTAAAATATTGATCATTGATTGATAAAAGTAGCAGTTTATAAACTGGCATGAGAAAGGATGATCCGATGATCACTGTTTACCAAACAAAGTGGTGTTGAATACATTTTTAAATCAGAAAAGTATAGGTTAAAGGCAAACTTGAAATTGACACCGGTGATTTAAAGCAATTAATACCAAGGAGTTAAGCTCTTCCCTGTGACAGGCAGTTAAGCCTAGCGTTTTCATGAAAATCGCGTTGAACATATTATTTAGAACAGGGGTGTCAGTGCACTCTTTGCAGAAGCAGAATGTTCATGCATGGTGGGTCATCTCTACACATCTCTACCAAATATAATAGCACACTTGAGTTTGACACCTGTGATTTACAACAATTAGGTCTATTACACATTCACTTTGCATAATTGTTGTTTAGAATCATTTAATGAACACAATAACATGAACAATGGTGTGTTGATAAAATGATTCTGAATAACATGTTATTCACCAAAACTCACAGGTCAAACTGCCTGAGCTAGGTTATTCCCTGTAAGACAGTTAGGAGGGTGAGTTTTCATGAAGATAGCTTTGAACAATTGTTATAAAGAATATTTTTATCAACACAAAAGCTTGAGTATGTACTAGATTCAAATTTTCTCAACAACTGTCTGGCCAGATGGAATGTAGTTGATGTCAAGCCATTATGGCAAGACCTGTGCGCACGTGCATCAACATTGAAAGAAAGGGTAAGCCCATCCTGTTTTGTATCTTTCAGCAGTGTCACTTGAGAAGCTCTTTCAACTGGACTGTTGGATATGGGGAGGGTGAGCAATTTTAGAGCACCAAAAGTGAAATCCTGGAAACAGTGGTTTTCTCCAGCATATTTAAATGATTCCACATCAAGCCTAAATGTGTCAATGGCCAGGTTGGTTTGAAAAACCTGCGGAGGCAACAATAGTGTGTTTGAGGTGCGGGTGGGCCTGGTGTGAGTGCATGTGTTGAGTTTAAGGGGAACGTCAGCCAGAGCTGTAGTGGGTGTGTGTGTGAATGATTGATTGAGATTCCTGCTGAACAGAGGGTCGCAGGAAGAAAGATCTGATGTGCCGGTGTTTCAGCTACAAAAACCCCCAATTTTTATCAACACACCCAAACCCTTTCCTTGCCCACAAAACAGATTCCAAAACCACCCAATTGGGCGGGAAACCGCCAAATCTGGCAACCCTGCAGGCAGAAATCCCAAAGAAAATACTGTTTAAAGATATGATTGGGCAAGTTCAGTGTCAATTAAGAAAATAACCAATGCAGGCACAGTTCTAGCAGGGAGGCAAACATGTTCGCCTGGCAACATTATGTTATGTCAGCAACACAAACTCTGATTTGTCCTTTCAGAATAATAGCGCTTGTAATTCATTACAATAATCGTTGTTGAATCATTGCATAGATATTGGGTCTATGTTCTTGTGTTGCTAAAAGTAGTCTATTGTTAGATAAAACAGACTCTATTGAATGTTTTTCAAATGCAATCGAGTTTTCACATGAGAAACTGACAATATATTCAATCATTTTCTGTGTACAATGTATTTGTTACTGTTTTCAATTAAAATGTGTAATTGATAACATGTTAAATGTTTTTTTGCTTTTTTCTTTGTTTCTTTACCCATAATACAATTGCATTTGGTTACAATTCACTAGCTTTGTAATACTTCACAAAGATTATTGAAATAAATTAAAACAAGCGCCATTATTCTGAAAAGAAAAATCAGAGTTTGTGTTGCCGAAATAAGATAGTGTTGCCAGGCGAACGTGTTTGGCCCCTGCTAGAACCGTGTCTGAACCAATGGGCCACTGAGCTACATGTTAAATGGGCTGTGTCTGTCAGAAAAAAAAACTAGCCTATATATGATATTTTATATATAATATTTTTGACTAAAGTGTTTTGGGCCAGCCCAGTTTAAATTGAAAAAACAATGGGCCGCGGATCTATGCCTTATCGGCTGGTTCATGAGCCGGACAAAAAAAAATGTTTTTTTTTAGTTGGCAATTGTGTCGGCCCAAAATGTGCGTCGGCCCACCGGTAAAGTGCACGGTATGCCAGATGGCCAGTCCGCCCCTGGCTAATGGATGGAATAATCACAATTGAAATAACTAATGGATAGAATAATCACTATTCAAATAGGTAAAGGAATATTTAAACTTAAAATAGCTAAAGGATACTATAGTAATACTTCAAATAGAGGACGTATATCTAAACAAACACAACATACACAGGCTATGAGAGCTGATTCATCGAGAAGACACCCACTGGCTACCCAGGCCCATTTGTGTTCCTGGAAACATACCTCTTTCTGTCTGACCTGATGAAAAATACCCAGACAAGAAATTAGGCTGTCCTTTTATTTATTTTGACAAACACTTTACATTTACATTTTAGTCATTTAGCAGACACTCTTCTACAGAGCTACCTACAGTAATTACATGAACATTCCCCCTGGAGGCACTTAGGGTAAAGTGCCTTGTCCAACACAACATTTGGCACAGTTGGGAATCGAACTGGAAGTCTGACTCCCTAACCACTGAGCCACCTGACAGCCCCAAACATACCAGACATGCACATACTCTAGTAGTGTTTTTCTCCAGATGTGTGACCATTGACCTATTGTCAACCTTTGTGTGTTTAGAATGAATATAATGTAACATTCATTACTGTATTTGCATGTATTTTTATCTTCACTTGTGTTATTGTTTATTTACATGTAGGGCCCTATTTTAACGATCTGAAACGCAAGTATCAAACGCGAAACACAAGTTACATTGTGGGAGGGTCCCGGGCGCTGTTGCTATTTTACCGGCGGGATAAATAATTATTGCGCCCGACGCATAGCTAAAATGGGTAGGTCTAAAGTATCTTCATTAGTCATAGGTGTGGTTTGGGCGTAATGTGCAATAAACCAATCAGATCGTCATCTCACATTCCCTTTAAGAGCAGGCGCGCTTGTTCCATGGCGGATTGCTATTATAACGGCGATTTTCTATAGATTTTTCTTTTTACAAAATGTAAATAAAGAAATGTCACAAGACATAGCCTACTTTCCGATGTTTTGGACTCACTCTCACTGAATCACGAGGTTATGAATGCATGGTAATATCTTTGCAATGTAGTCTAACATTAGACCGAGATTACTCTTCTGTCAAATAAGCTTTCCACTCCCGTTCTGCATTTCAACATCACATCTCCTGAAGTCCTCTAATATTTCCTAATTAATGTCATCATGATTCATGGAAATGTTGCGTAAAATAGAAGCCACAACGAATGCTGCGACTTGAGTAGTGTACCTGTTCTATCCAAACACCTGACGCGCATTTTCAATGTGCCAAGTATTCGTTCAATTAGGCTACACTGCGTGTTTGCGTGTGTTTTTGATTAAACAGCATTTTACGCACTTGCTGGCATCATATATTGTGTCATCATTAACCATGTATTTAACGGATAACTGTTGTCCCCTTCACAGCCACCCAACCAAGGGGGGATTCCTCATGGCAAAGTTGCCATAAATGAGTCGTGGCTTGAGCCTGAGTAATTCTGAGTAAAGACATGGGTGATTTTACTATTAGCATTGCAAATTACGTGTGTATACTTGTTGATTGAATGGGTTCCCTTGAGGTTGATGTATATCAGTGCAAATAATTCATTATGAATAATTTGAGTAAATGTGTACA
>JACXGM010030897.1:0-13141 GCA_016801145.1 Umbra pygmaea
CGCCCCAACAAATCCACAGACGATGCCATCGCACTAACGGCACACACTGCCCTCTCCCATCTGGAAAAAGGGAACACATACGTGAGGATGCTATTTGTGGACTACAGCTCAGCATTTAACACTATTGTTCCTGCTAAGCTCATTCCCAAGCTCAGGACCCTGGGTTTTAACACCTCCCTGTGCAACTGGATCCTGGACTCCCTAACGAGCAGACCCCAGATGGTGAGAATGGGCAACCTCACCTCCTCCGCACTGACCCTGAGCACAGGAGCCCCACAGGGCTGCGTACTCAGTCCCCTCTTGTACGCCCTGTTCACATATGATTGTGTGGCCATGGTTGCATTACAGCATGGTACGGCAGCTGCTCCGCTGCTGATCGTAAGGTCCTTCAGAGGGTGGTGAAGTCAGCGGAGCGCATCATAGGCTGCTGTCTCCCCTCCGTGCAAGGCATCTACCACAAGCGATGCCTGAGGAAAACACAGAATATCCTAAGAGACCACAGCCATCCAGGCCGTGACCTTTTCTCACTGCTGCCATCTGGTAGACGTTACCGGAGCATCAAGGCACGGACTACCAGACTAAAAAACAGTTTCTTTCGGCAGGCCATTCGGCTGCTCAAAATGGAACATTGATCACAAATCACAAATAATTTCTTGAGCCCTGACATTCTCTGGTCACTTTATCCACTCTACATCTGATGTAGCAGAATTCAATGCACCTTTAAAGTAATTTTCCATCCAATATTTTATTCATTATTACTTCTGCTGTCATACACTCTACGGACCACTGCTCAGTACATAGTGTATTTTGTTTTCTGTTATTATTATATTATCATTTTAAAATGTCTTTATATTGTATATAACCTTTTTAAGCCCTCTGTGTAGATGTGTCGAGCCTTGTCAAAAGAATTTCTCTGCATAGGATGATGTGATGTTATCCGATGCACATGACAAATAAACAACTTTGACTTGACTAATGTAGAGGGATCTGTAAACACAGATCAATGGGAGAAAGATGTGTTGGAATACTTTTTGCAGAATGACAACATTGTTCTGGCACTATCTTGTTCAGGATCAGATGAAGAGGAACTTGCTTTAATTTGGCTAACGTTAGGAGTCCTTACGGACTAATAATAATAATCTGCTGGACAGTGATGGAGAAAAAAACAGAGATAAACTGTGTTGTTGTTACAAAAGTCGATCAAGATTTAGAAACTGCTAAGTGTCCAGTTGAAGCTAACAACAACTAAGAGACGGAGCTGACCACAACGTCTTCAGACCAAACGCAAATGACAGAAGACTACTGCACATTCATGGTGCACGGAGGTACAGTGTGTCTGGGGTCCTTCATCCATTTATATGGGTAAGTTCTATTGTCTTTTTTACATACTTCTGCATTCCTTGCAACGGAAGGTGTCATAGATGGGTAAACTAACTTGAGTTGCGCTACTAGCATTATAGGCTCCTGTTGTGTAAGCAAGGGTAAAATCTTATGTAGGAGATCAAGGGCAAAAATGAATGTGTGCCTCTGTGTTGTAATAAACAAATTAAACGTCCCTCCCTGTCATTCCATGACTTTCCTTCAGACAAAAAACTTAAAAGTGAATGTGTAAATGCTGTTAAATGTGACAAAGGCAACACGTTTAAAATCAACTGCAGGTCTACGTTTGTGAGTGGGCAACATTTAAACTTTGGTGAAGTTAGAAAGAAATTGGCAGATTGGCGGTTTGCGGTTCAAAAGATCATAAGCGAAACGTTTTTATTACACAATAGGCAGATCTATCTAACCATAGTAATGTAGACAACAAGCTACAACACGATTTTCATCCGAAAAAAACATCGAAATATGTGGATAAATGAAATGCAGCTGAACGTCTAGGCACCGTCTACAAAGTGCAAAACCGAAAGTCGATACAAACATACAATTAAGGCCTTAGTAGAACTGCCGGAATAAACAGGCCTCATTGTTTTTAGGGAGTTCTGGATTCTGTGCCACCGATTACATCATGGTTCTCAATAGGGTTTAGGTCAGGTGAGGAAGGGGGCCATGTCATTATTCTTTTATCTTTAAGGCCTTTACTGTCTAGCCACGCAGAGTACTTTGATAAATGCGATGGAGCATTGTCCTTCATAAAAATCATGGTCTTCTTTTTCCTTTACCACTGCTTGAAGAAATTGTCTTCTAAAAACTGGCAGCACATTTGGTAGTTGAGTTTGAGTCCATCTTCAACCCGAAAAGGTACAACCATCTCATCTTTAATAATACCAGCCCAACCTTGCTGCCTGCTCAGTCGAAGTGGAGCTCTGTGCCCGTTAGTGATCCAGCCATGGGCCAATCCATCTGGTCTGTCGAGTCACTCTCATCTCATCTCATCAGTCCATAAAACCTTCCATAAAAAAATCTATCTTCAGATATATCTTGCCCAGTCTTGACGTTTCAACTTATGTGACTTGTTCAGTGGTGGTCGGGTTTCAGGCCTCCTTACCTTGGTCATGTCTCTGAACACTGACTAACCTGTACTCCTGGGCACTTCAGATAGGTTGCAGTTCTGGAATATAACAGCACTGAATGATGGGTTCCTGGTAGCTTCCTGTTTGAGTCTTCTCAAATCTTTGGCAGTTAATTTGCGCCTTTGTTTTCAACATGTTTCTTACGACCCTGTTGACTATTTGCAACAAACCGTTAGATGGTTCATTAAAGCTCGGCCACAAAACCTGTCAAGGAAAAAAAACACTTTTTTGCGGGACCAAAGAAATTAAGCGGAACCAAAATGTTGAAGCCGCGATTTAACTACAACACTTTTAAAAAACGGACCGCCTCCCGCGAGCGTCATTCCCGAACAAGCTCGTTCGTGGAAGTATTTCATGCAGTTGTCTGACTCGGAAAATATTACCAAAACAACGGTTTCAGGTGAGGAAATTAGCAAATAAACACTTGAAATATGATATAAATATTTAAGCTTACAAACATATTACAATGACTCCTATGTGATTGTTTGGATGTTATGCATATACATAAAGATGTGCAGTGCTTTGCTAGTGTCGTTTAGGTAGTTGGCCTAATGTCATCATATCTTCGTTGATTTATTTCATCTTTATTTAGCCAGGTAGGCACATTAAGAGCAACTTCTCATTTGCAATGGCGACCTGGTCAAGACAAAATTACAAGATGCAAGGAAACATGAAGTTACACAGTACAATACAGACTGCAGGATAATTAGAATATGCGATAGGTAGAATATGCTGTACAGTGAGTGCAAATAGGGTCTAAAATAGAGAAGTACATTGGTAAAGGTCATGGCATTAGACATGGTAATATTAAAAAGTATGCAAAGTCAGCTGTGCGGGTGATTATGTGCAAGATGCGTTAAGGGTTATTAGATGAGGGCACTAGGGCATAAACGGGCAAAGAGAGGGTAGAGTCAACACACGTACAATGGTTTGATGATATATTAATACCTTAAAGCTATTGAGGGGGACAGTAGAGCATGAAGAACTAGGAGAGGCAGCCAAATGAGGTAAAGGCTTTTGTGGAAACCAAACTTATCATAACTACTCTTATCAACAAGGTCGACTGTCTGGAACCCAGTAAGGTCTAAGTGAGTACAAAGATCCTATTCACTTAAAAAATTTGAGACCTCGCACTCTTCAATGTTGTGAGGCAAAGATTTTATCAAAATGCGTTTACCAGAAATTATTATTCCTGATCAAACAGGTTTTATTCATGGCCGATATATTGGTGACAATATATTTCTCAAAACCAATTACTTGAAATTAGAACAATATGAAAAGTCTGATGTACCGGATCTAATATTTCAAACAGATTTCGAAAAGTCCATTCATGAAGTATGGTTAGATTTTATATATAAATGTCTGATTTTAACTTCAATTAGTCTCTCATAGAGTGAGTGAAAGTATTGTACAGTAATGTAGAATTATGAATAATGGATTCACTCGGTTTCAAACTGTCTAGATGTGTAAGACAAGGATGACCTTTGTCCTCATATTTTATTTATTTTAGCCATGGAAATGCTAGGTATTAAAATCAGAGAGAATTGCAATATTAATACAACAAGCGTCACCACTCTCGACGAGTCTGTATTGGAATAAATAGGTAACTACAAATACCTAGGGGTCTGGTTAGACTCTTCACTCTCCTTCCAGACCCACATCGACCAGCTCCACTCCAAAAATAAATCCAGGAGTAAATCCTATTCTGTAATGAAGCCTCCTTCACTTTTTTTGTCAAACTTCCCTTGTGAAAATGACCATCCTCCCAATATTAGACTTTGGTGATGTAATCTACAGATCCGCATCAAACTCTCTCCTTAGAAAATTAGATGTTGTCCGTTTTGTCACCAATGCTCAATATAACACCCATCACTGTAACCTCTACAGTCTAATCAGATGGCTTTCACTACACACCCGGCCACAAACACACTGGTATCATCTTATTTATATGTCTCTACTAGGCAAAACCCCACTTTATCTAAGATTTTTAATCTCCAGAGCAACACCCTCTCTTAATCTGCGTTCAAGCATGTATATCTCTCTGATTGCCACAAAAGCCTGCACCTCCTTCGGCCGCCTCTTTTTCCAGTTCTCAGCTGCTAATGATTGGAAGTGGAACGGACTGCAAAAATCATTGAAGCTTGAATCCACTGTCCCTTTAACTACATTTAAAGTACTACTGTCAAATCTGCTGACAGACCAATGTACATGTTGACTCCACCCACTCTTTTTGGGTGTTAATGCATTTTGCACACTCTCACCTGCACGGCTGTCTTTGTATGTTTTGCACACTTCCTTTCCACAGCCTCGGTCATTACACCACCTACTCTAGTGTTATTTTTGCAATGCCACTTTCTATTACCATAAATCTACCTCTCTCAGACCCTATATCACATTGACTTTATAGTATATTGCCACGTCACTGTACTTACCAAATACCTACCTCCATATGCTGACATTTGTTGCACTAACTGTACAATTTTTTAATTGTTTAATTGTTTAATCTGAAGATCTGCACACTGTATTCTTGTTTTTATTATTTTTATTCTGTATTTCTTTGTTGTGTAATTCATGTGTAACTCTATGTCTCCTGCACCTCTGTTTTTTTCTTGGTCAAGTTACAGTTTCGAATGAGAAGTTGTTCTCAACGTGCTTAACTGGTTAAAGGTTAAATAGAAAAATAAAAAATAAAAATATTACAGGAGTGAAAATACACAGACTAAATACAAATATCTCCCTGTACGTAGATGACTGAAGTTTTACAAAACATTATCTAAATGCTAAAAGGACTCCTAAACAGCACCAACATTTTTTAAGAGTTACCTCTTAAAACCTATTCAAAGAGCTGCTGAGACCAACTTTAAGTAATGAATTCGGACAACTAACGCTAAGAGTAAGGATATGGTTGACCCTGTTGCTACGGATGATGCAGTATTCCATGAACAAGTTTACATACTATGCTCGCTGTGATTGGTTGATAGGGGATTTGTGTCTGTCACTGGATTAATACATTTATCAAAAATAAACTAAGGAATACAACAGGATGATTGATGTTGCCATATTGACATAAAGATATTCAAATTAACGTGTAACCATAGTGTCATCATTCAATATATTTTAGCTATAGAAAAAACCCCAAATATTTTTATACGTAAATTAACCTTGCTACACATGTAATCGCAAACTATTTTGAAATGTAATGTAAGCTATAATTCAAAACATTAATTGCCTTTATTAATGGGAGCTTGCTCTGAATTTTAGGCTCATTTTTTATTTGTCCTCAAGGACTCCTAACTTTTCACGGATTTAAGAGCTGGTTTTAGCACTACAACGGTTTGTGAAATACTCTTAGAACAAAAATTAGGAGTGACTCGCCCATTATTTTATTTTTAAGAGTTTCTCCTAAATCAGCGAGTTAGGAGCTAATTTCAGTTTAAAATGTTTTGTGAATACAGGCCCAGATCTTTAGTCTAATTTTTAGTTTTTATTTTATTTGATCAGGCAAATTGACTGAGAACAGCTTCTCATTTACAGCAATGGCTTGGGGAAAAGTGGGGGGAGGAAAGGAGATAAAAGAGCCAATTGAAAGCTGCGGATGATTACGTCACCATGACAGTATTAAGGCCTGATTGGAAATTTGTCCAGGACATCGGGGTTAACGCTTCTACTCGTGTGCCATGGGGCATTAGGGATGATATTTAGACCAGAGGGAATAGTGCCCCCTACTGGCCCTCCATTACCACTTGAATTCATTCAACATCTATTCTGTATTTGTGGACTCATGGCTGGTCCCTCCCCCAGGGAAAAAACTAAACAAAAGATGCCTGGGTATGATGTACTGGGTTGAACCCCCTTTTGCCTTTAGAACTGCTTTAATTCTTCATGGCATAGATTCAACAAGGTGTTGAGATTTTGGTCCCTAATGACATTATTACATTATGCAGTTGAACATCTATGATGTGAACCCCCTGTTCCAGCTTGTCCCAAATGTTCTTGATTAGCTAGAATGAGATCTGGGGCATCATAAACGTGGGGTACGCACAAAAGAAGGCATACGTCGCTCTCTATGCAATAATTGGGATTAATAAAAAGCAAACCTGACGGAAAAATGTGCAGTCCTTCACGGCAACTCAGACCCTTGTGTATGCACAAAAACAGGTGAAATGAGAAATGGCAACACCGCCGGCAGAAGGATGAAACATGTGAAACTTGTGTATACAAAATCGAAATACTGCCTCTCGTTAATAATATGAACATTTCACAAAGCCATTCTCACAATTAACAGCTTGTGGTGAAATACAAATAAAATCAAACAAGCTTGTAGCCAACATAAATGCAAATGAAGACATATTTGCAAAAAGAACACTAAAATATGTTCTGTAATCATATGGTATTGTAATCATATGTAATTCATCCTCATAAATAATACGGTAAACAGAACAAAATCATGTTTAAAACTCATATTCTTGTCGATGTGTCCATCTGGCGGAGCAGAAATACATTAGATAGTCTTCAGTGTCCACTTGGGAAAGTTGTTTTCATAGTATTGTCATCAGCTACAGAATCATGGTGTTTATGTGTATGCCTTTAGTTCATTTTATTTTTAAATGTGTTCAATCGTATGTCTTAACCATTTTGAAAGGTGCAAGAAATTCCATTTGCGTAGAATTATTTCCCATTCACATTACATTAATACCGACATATGTAGCTTATCAAATTCAATCAAATGGTTATTAAATGCCATGCCATCACAATGCATAATGACGCACAATGGCTGATCTTGCGCTGTTAGAAGATGTGGCAAATGGAAGGATTTGGAGGAAACCCATTTTCAGACCGCAAGAACACTTGCTGGCAAACGAGGACGAGTGGCTGATGAGCCGGTTCCAACTTCCTCGGGTCGTCCTGCTGGACCTCTGCGCTCTTTTGGGCCCAGCGTTACAGAGGAGCACTTGAGAAACCAAGCCGTGCCAGTGCTCTTCAAGTCCTTGCAACACTAGGATTTCTGGCGAATGGCACTTTCCAGAGGGAATTCACTGACAGGTCAGGGATATATTAGCTGGGTTATGCCAGACGTGTTAGTAGGTAGAATAGGCAAACAAAAAGCACAATTTGAAGCTATGTCCGGTTTCCCAAACGTAATCGGTGCTATTGAATGCCCTCATGTTGTAATAAGGGCACCAAATGAAAATTAAAATGCTTTCATTTATCGAAAGCATTTTCATTCCACCAATGTCCGAATAATTTGTGATGTAGACATGTTGCTCTAATGTAACCAATTTTCCCCTACCCTTGGCAGACACTTTCGCGATGAAGCACTGGACGCTTTTTGGCATGGACAATGATATCTGACCACTTTTTTATTTCAGCCGCAATCGGGACTTTGAGGCTGCGGCATTCACAGCGTCTGCAATCTTTTGCCACCACAACGCCTTTTCGGTATTAGTAATAGCCACACTGTGCCCTTCAAACAACATTTTCCTCCTCTCTTCCACCTCGCCAACAATAGTTTCTACTTCACATTGAGTGAAGTTGCTTTTTTGGTTTTCCTCTCTGTTTGCCATGATTTCTCAATCAATTAATATTAATTTGGGGGTGTTTCAATTACTATTTATGGCCAGTTATGGGCCTGACATGTAGCTGCAAAAGCTGCGCCACGTGTTAGAGTTGATTGTGATTTATGAAGGGAAAACAGCGTAGGATGTGCATGTGCATGGTTTTTTAAATCAGAATATTTCTTTCCATATGCAAATTTTTATAAATGAGGCCCCTGGTGACTATTTGAGTACAGTGAACTCATGTTTCATGTTCAAGAACACTCACACCAAAGCTACTAATACAGACCACCCTCAAAACCAACAGTGCAACTGCATGCGAGACCAGCGAGAGAGACAAACACAAAATGGCACTTCTTATAGAGGGGAAAGGCATGATGGGATTGCTGTTGATGGCTGAAACCAGGTGTATGGAATAACGGAGGGGAGGAGTCAGTGATAAATGATGATTAGCTGAACCAGGGCCACCTGTGGGAACACACAAACTGAACAGAGACAAACACACACAGGAACACAGCACAGAAACAGAAACACAGACTAGGGCACACCAAACACAGAACCTGAGAGACTGGGGGACGTAACGCGCCCCCACCAAAAAAAAACAATTCCACCTGGAATTGTTACACCACCAACAAATAACTAAATGAACCCCAGTCTAAAGAAGTGGTTATAGTTTACCAGGTTCGGGACAGGGCGTCAGCAACCACGTTTGTTGCCCCTTTTACATGGGCAATGCACAAATTGTAACCTTGTACAATCAGAGCCCACCTCATAAGGCGGCGTTTCTGATTGTACATTTGTTTTAGAAACGTGAGGGGGATACAGATGCTGTACTGGACCCCACGTACACCTCAAAAAACTGCAAGGGTAATACCAGAGCTTGTGTTTGACTTCTCCAGTATCAACATTATTCAACCCCTTCATGGAAAGCATCTTCAGTACTTAGTAGATAACACTTTTGCTGTTACGGCCTGCTGCAATGTGATGCATAGCCAGGCAACAGCCTTCGGCAGCATTCCTGAGGAATCTTTACCCATTCCTCATGAGCGCTGGCCTCCAATTTAGTAATATTCTAGGGTATACGTGCTGTATATTTATGTAATCTGATGTCTGGTTAGATGCATGTTTGAGTGAGTGACATCACTCGCATGGGGAGACGAGGACACGCTGGCCTCTTGAACATGGAATATTTTCAACTGGAATCAGGTATCGAAAAAATGTAGGTTCCGTTGACTTGGAACCAGTTTCCAACCTTACTACAATTGTTCATTTGCACAAGTTTATGGATGCAACATCGAAGACCAAAGACGAGGCCTAAATCTGCTGAAAAGGTTTCTGGAAAGAAAAACCTGGCATACTAAAGCCCTGTAGCATATTGGACTTCACTATGTTTATTGAACCATACAAAGATGTATTCAGTGAGCGCTTAAGATTATGCAAAATTGCAGTTGTCATACCTGGGTGCAGCTTTTCATCACTCAAGCTGGCGAAGACATAACTTAGATCTACCATGAATGATGATGATAGCCTGAGCAACCTGATTGTTTCAAGTGTAGCAAAGTCCCTGAATTTAGAAGATTTTGTAAATATTTTTGCAAGAAACCATAACAACCACAGCACCATGCAGCTTGATTGGCATTCACATGTACCAGAAATAGCAGGTCCGTTATTGGCGCACTGTTCTCTTCATAGATGAGAGAAGGTTCACACTGAACACGTATGACAGACGATTTGGGAGGTGTCGTGGTGAACGCTATGCTGACGCAACATTATCCAGCATGGTTTGGCGGTGGGTCAGTGACGGGCTGTGTAGGAGGCATGATACATAATGTCCCAGAAGTTCTCCATTGGATTAGTCAGGAAGGAAAAGGAGGGAGCTTTTCTTGCTGATGCCGATCCACTGCAACTGTTGTGACAAAACAGGTAAAATTAATTTAAAATAGCTTATGTTTCCTAACTGGATAGATCCATATCCCTGAAGGTTGATTGAGTCGGTGGTATACTGTGATTATTCTGTGTTCACATACATTTTTTTTTCAGTTTACACTGCTGTATCCAGAGATGGCATCAGTGAAGCTGGAAGACTGTGGTCAAACACTGGAGCTGAATGTCAACATTAAACAAGAGGAGCTGATTGGTGACATTAAAGAAGAGGAGGAGCTGATTGGTGACATTAAAGTAGAGGAAGAGCTGATTGGTGACATTAAAGAAGAGGAGGATCTGATTGGTGAATCTGTTTGTAATGGTAAGAACAGCTTCTATCTAGAGAGGGGTTAGACATGGGGCCACAAATTACTGCAAACTAGAAGGTTTTGTTGTGATTTACAGCATTCAAATTATATACAAATATAATATAAATATATACACTTACCTAAAGGATTATTAGGAACACCATACTAATACTGTGTTTAACCCCCTTTTGCCGTCAGAACTCCCTTAATTCAACATGGCATTGATTCAACAAGGTGCTGAAAGCATTCTTTAGAAATGTTGGCCCTCATTGATAGGATAGCATCTTGCAGTTGATGGAGATTTGTGGTATGCACATCCAGGGCACAAAGCTCCCGTTCCACCACATCCCAAAGATGCTCTATTGGGTTGAGATCTGGTGACTGTGGGGGCCGGTTTAGTACAGTGAACTCATTGTCATGTTCAAGAAACCAATTTGAAATGATTCGAGCTTTGTGACATGGTGCATTATCCTGCAGGAAGTAGCCATCAGAGGATGGGTACATTGTGGCCATAAAGGGATGGACATGGTCAGAAACAATGCTCAGGTAGGCACTAAGGGGCCTAAAAATTTGCACTAAGGGGCCTAAAATGTGCCAAGAAAACATCCCCCAAACCAATACACCACCACCACCAGCCCTCACAGTGGTAAAAAGGCATGATGGATCCATGTTCTCATTCTGTTTACACCAAATTCTGACTCTACCATCTGAATGTCTCAACAGAAATCGAGACTCATCAGACCAGTCAAAATTTTTCCAGTCTTCAACTGTCCAATTTTGGTCTGCTCTTGCAAATTGTAGCCTCTTTTTCCTATTTGTAGTAGAGATGAGTGGTACCCGGTGGGGTCTTTTGCTGTTGTAGCCCATCCACCTCAAGGTTGTGCGTGTTGTGGCATCACAAATGCTTTGCTGCATACCTCGGTTGTAAAGAGTGATTATTTCAGTCAAAGTTGCCCTTCTATCAGCTTGAAGCAGTCGGCCCATTCTCCTCTGAACTCTAGCATCAACAAGGCATTTTCGCCCACAGGACTGCCGCATACTGGATGTTTTTCCCTTTTCACACCATTCTTTGTAAACCCTAGAAATGGTTGTGCGTGAAAATCACAGTAATTGAGCAGATTGTGAAATACTCAGACTGGCCCGTCTGGCACCAACAAACTTGTCACGCTCAAAATTGCTTAAATCACCTTCCTTTCCCATTCTGACATTCAGTTTGGAGTTCAGGAGATTGTCTTGACCAGGACCACACCCCTACATGCATTGAAGCAACTGCCATGTGATTGGTTGAGTAGATCATTGCATTAAGGAGAAATTAAACGGGTGTTCCTAATAATCCTTTAGGTGAGTGTGTGTGTGTATATATATACGTACATATTCTCATAATGCAATCTGTTTATAAAAAAACACAGGAACTGTCTGTCTAATATAAGATACTGGAATTAAGTGGCAAAATGAGACATTTTCAGCAGGGTTTTGCTTGTTTTAACATTTTATTTAATTTAATATTTTTTTTATATAACTATAATATTACAAGAAATTGAGAAAAACTTTATCGAATCTAGTGCTAGCCCTTGTTATCATTGTTTTCTCCATTTGTATTGTAATTCAGACATCCTAACATCATAGATACTAGAGTATAGATAGAGACACATTACCAGTGTTTTAATGACCAATGAAATTGTCCCGTGAGGCCGCCCAGGTTTTTGGAATTCTGAGTTTCATCATTAAGATTGATGATGGTTTATTCCTTGTGGCTTAATCTCCATGATTAATCTTAATCTCCATGATCAGAAATCAGTTCAAATGTGCCCCCTCCTTTCCTTTATTTTCTTTGATGATCCACTCATTTCAGTATCTCGTCCATTTGTATTTATTATTTATTTTATTTAACTTTTATTTAACCAGGGAGACACATTGAGGCCGAGGTCTCATTTTTTGCCCTAGGAACAACAATCACAAATAAAACAACAAAAATACAAAACACACAGAGAAGTTATACAAATTCAAACATTAGATATGACAAACACATTTCTCCCAATAAAATTGTAAAACTGTTTTTTTTAAATTGACACAGAGGCACCTGATTTAAACTCCTGTTGGATACCATTCCATACATGTGGCACTTTGTATGAAAAAGATGAGCTACCAAACTGTGTAAAAACAAATGGTGTGTTTAATACTAACCAATTCTGTGACCTTGTATTACTGGCAGATAGTCTGTATACTGCGAGTTGCTGTAATAATGCTATATATACTAAATTAGAATAATGAACAGATCTGCACACTTTCAACGAGGTCCAGCCAACTTTTTGGTACAGGATGCAGTGATGAGTGTTATAACCGTCTAGCGTAATGAAACAAACGGCACTATGACAAACTGTTCTAGTGTTATAACCATCTAGCGTAATGAAACAAACGGCACTATGATAAACTGTTCTAGTGTTATAACCATCTAGCGTAATGAAACAAACGGCACTATGATAAACTGTTCTAGTGTTATAACCATCTAGCGTAATGAAACGAAGGGCACTATGATAAACTGTTCTAGTGTTATAACCATCTAGCGTAATGAAACAAACGGCACTATGATAAACTGTTCTAGTGTTATAACCATCTAGCGTAATGAAACAAACGGCACTATGATAAACTGTTCTAGTGTTATAACCATCTAGCGTAATGATACAAACGGCACTATGATAAACTGTTCTAGTGTTATAACCATCTAGCGTAATGAAACAAACGGCACTATGATAAACTGTTCTAGTGTTATAACCATCTAGCGTAATGAAACAAACGGCACTATGATAAACTGTTCTAGTGTTATAACCATCTAGCGTAATGAAAC
>JACXGM010030898.1:0-13197 GCA_016801145.1 Umbra pygmaea
GCGTACTGAGGGTAGGAGGGGTTTAAGTGTTACACACGTAGCGTACTGAGGGTAGGAGGGGTTTAAGTGTTACACACGTAGCGTACTGAGGGTAGGAGGGGTTTAAGTGTTACACACGTAGCGTACTGAGGGTAGGAGGGGTTTAAGTGTTACACACGTAGCGTACTGAGGGTAGGAGGGGTTTAAGTGTTACACACGTTTGTTTTCTTCATTCCCTATTGTCTCTTTCCCCTAAATATAATTCACCCTTTAACCTATTAATATAAAGTTTATGCAATAAAAGTCTTGCACTACTGACTATTGACCCGTGTTGGGTGAACAGTGGGAAATAATCGGTGGCTGGGTGACATGTGGTTGGATGAACCATGTGCGCGCCCCTCATCATCCCACAGATCTGTACAAGGAGTTGCAGAGCTGCCGACATTGAACGATTAGTGGGAATTCGGAAGGGAGGAAAATGAGGGGGGAATAAAATAATCCTAAACAAATATTAAACAGACATATTAACCCAATAGTATAGAACTAACCTTCATCTTTTCATTGCCAAGTGACTGCAACACCTTGGGGTTAATCTCCTCTCCATCTGAAGAAGAGGGAAAGAAACAGGAGCTATTAGATATATTTCTTTGTTTGTGTTTATGTTACTACAATGTTTACTTGTTTGTCTGATTGTTTCTTTCCTGTTGATTTGCATGTCGTAATCAGGAAACTTACTGAGCCTCGTGCCCACAAAGAGCTTCGGGACACTTTGAGGGTAGTTGTCCTTCTTGTCCTTGAAAATCTCACTAGCCACCATTTTCTGCTCCAACTTCGATGACACAGTGAGATGATGGAAAACAGATGCGGAAGATTCAATTGATGAGAAAAGTTAGGAGAGAACCACTTTCAAATGAACATTCTCTATAAAACATTGTAAGTTTGAGGCTTTGAGATAACCTTCTTATCGCTGGGATAGTATGAATAAACCTCCTAGTATTAAATCTAGAAATTATCATCTCACTATATCTGGTGTAGTGTTGTGGTAAACTGGTAGGCAGCAGAGCGGTACCAGAATTTCAAAAAGGTACTTTAATACTTTTTTACATATTTCAATACTCCATTAAAACATTGCGTTAAAAAATCCATCTCGCCTTTCACAGGAAAGTAAGGAGTGAAACATCTGGCAACATCAATTCCAATGGAAAATAAATACTGTGATGTTAAGGTAGACGTGACCACTGCCCTGTGAGAATGTGCCTGTGTGAGAGACAGCAAAAGCCAGCTGCTTAAAGAGAATGGCAACGGAGCGCAATCGTCATTGAGGCAAAGCATGGTGCTTGTAGTAAAATATGGAAGTACTTTGCTTACAAGCCTAATGATAAAGGGAAACCCCAAAACAGCAGCAGTTTATAAAAGGTGTTTCAACGTTTGTCTCACGAATGGGGGAAGACTAAACCTCTCGAAGCAAAGCTCTGCCCCAGGAATAAGGCTGAAATGTTGACTTGAATGGAAACGTTTCTCCGCCACAGTAATGAATGCACACATGTTCTTATTCCGTGAATAATCATAGGATATCAGGCTATAACGGGGCAATTGAAAAACAATCATGTTTTCTCTATATGCAAAAAATGCACAAATAATAAATTATTGAAGAAAATTTACTGTTTCAATTGGAACTATCAAATAACTATAAAACAACCATATTTAGTAGTATTCATATGTGGTTTGATTATTCATAATTCAATTTCAAAATTAGAAGAATTATTAAATGAAAACCCAATAAATCATAATCAAACCACATGACCTGAACGGCTCAGCTACAAGCAGAAAAAAATAAAATAAATTAACCCCGGGGAGAAATCCAGGTGTTAAGATTACACAGAATAGGGGCAATTAGGCCTATACAATATAATAGCCTAAGCAAAATATGAAATATACCATAAAAACAGAATATACATAATAATACTAATAATAATAATAAACACTACATTTTTAAATAGTCAGATACTTTCTTAATGTTTTTTATGTGTTTTTGTTGTTATCAGTGATTTTGCAGTAGTATCGATTTGGTTTCGACACTAAAGTAGCAAAGCAAGTATCGGTATCGAAGTCAAAATGTTGGTATTGGAACAACTCTAACCTGGTGTTTCCACTCAGGGTTGATCTTCTTGCAGTAGCGCCAAACCATGTTCTGCATGTTGAGTTTACGTAGATGTTCTGACGCCTGTTGAAAGGAGAATGAATGGTCACATAACATGTCACCAAGGGTTAGTATTAAGATGTTAGAATTTAGACGCTTGTTTTTTAAATATGCCTATATAGTAGTGCTGTTCACATGACTATGACGGCGTTGTATGTGGTTGTGTCCTGTATAATGTTGTGTTACCTCCGCTAGGGCGGCTGGGGGCGCTGGCCAACTCTTGTCCAGGACTGTCTTGGGGAGATTCTTGTGTAGCTTCATTAAGAAAGAGTATCGGACATAGTCCAGGAAGTATTCGTTCTCGGGACAACGTTCCTTGTGGCGGTAAATAAAGCCCTTGATGAACCTGGGGAAGAAAGAGAAAAAAATAGAAGGGGAAGTCATGTTCATTATTATTTCTACAAGTTTCTCCACATGAAAATATCTTGTACAACATCCCAACAAGATCCTTGAGTCGGTGTATCGTCACCTGCGCATGGTGTTGACTGCCTCCCTCTTACGCTGCGCCCTCCTGCGAGCAAGGATGCCTTTCCACCAGGACTGGATCAGCACAGCTGAAAAAGGACATGATGCAATCACTTCCTAATAGTTCAACTATGTTCTCTGAGAACCAAAAATAAACTGCAGCCCCGTTACCTGATGACCGGAGTTTGCGGAATTTGGTCTTTTGGTGGTAGCCCTTCCAGCCAGCCTGCAGTTGTGTGGCTGAACGGAGAGAAAGACGGTTCAGATACTCTGTCTTAGTGACAATTTCTCTTTCTTTTTTCTTCCAGATAATCTACTGTCTTAGAAACAAAGATGCGCTGTTGGTTCAGACAATACAGTGCCTATAGATAATCATCACACCCCTTTGAAATAGTCACTTTGTCTGAAAGCCTGAATCTAAATATATAATATTTTTTGTTCCAGCTTAAATTACACATTCTGCCTTAAAACATTCTAGTAACGTAAAAAGGCAACAGTTCCGAAACGTAACATTTTTTTAACTAGAATAACAGAGTTGTAAAAGTGATCAGTCCCAAGATTTAATACTTTGTAGAGACACCTTTTGCTTTAATTATTTGCTTTAATCTATTAGCTTGGTGCACCTAGATTGAGGAATATAGGCCTATTCTTCCTTGCAGAATCGTTTGAGTTCAGTCAAATTTCGTGGTGAGTAGCTAATAACTGCTGTTTAAGTCCAGCCACAGATTTTCAATTGGATTTAGGTCAGGGCTTGGACTTGGCCACTCAAAGACATTCACCTTCTTATCAGTAAGCCACTGCATAGATATTTTGGCTTAAGGTGAACAACCTGCCCATTTTCAGCTGTCTAGCAGAGGGCCGCAGGATTTCCTAAAGAATTTGGGTGTACTTGGCAGCATCCAATTTTCCTTTCAATCCTGACCACTTGTCCAGTCCCTGCTGAAGAGCAACACCCCCACAACATAATGTTGCCACCACCATAAATCACAGTAGATATGGTGTGTTTTGGGTGGTGTGCTGTGGTTTTTGCCAAAAATAATGCTTGCAGTTCAGTCCATAAAGTTCAATCTTGGTCTCATCTCACCATAAAATCTTTTGCCACATGGCATTAAAATGTTCCAAGTGTTTTTTGCAAAGCCCAAACGAGACTCTGTGTGGCCCTTTTTCAGAAGAGGCTTCATTCTTGCCACCCTGCCATACAGGCCAGCTTTGTGTAAAGCTTGTGAGATTGTTGTCACATGCACAGACCAACCAATCTCCGCCAAAAGACATGCAAGTCCTTCAAAGTTACCATTGGCCTCTTGGTATCTTCCCTCCTGGCTCGGTCATCCAGTTTGGAGGGACGGCCCAATTTAGACAAGGTGTTGGTGGTGCCATATGCTTTCCACTTCATAATAACACTCTGAACGGTACTCAGAGGGATAGCTAAAGCTTTTGAAATCTTTTTGTATCCTTCTCCTAACTTGTGCCGCACAACTTTATCCCGGAGCCCTTTTGAAAGCACCTTTCCAACCACAGTGTATTCTTTGCATTGCCATGCACTACTGGAGAAGGACTCATCATGGAATAGCTGGTATTCTTATTAAGTAATCAAAAACACTACCATTGATGTCAGGTGGGGGAAAATTAGCATGGTGTGTGATCTGGGAAAATACGGGTTGTCACCTAAGCAAGTTTATAATTGTACTCTAAGGGGCTGATCACAGAATCTTTGTAAATGTTATTTTCATTTTGATGTCCAGGGTTACATTGTGTAAATACGGCTGGCAAAAGATTTAACTTATTTTACTTTCTAGGGTGTAATGTGCAAAATGGTAACAATTAGGGTAGGACTACAATATGATGATTTTCTATTGGCACTGTATATTGTCTAAGAAACAAAGATTTTCTGGTGGTTCAGATAATCTACTGTCTTATAAAGACAAACGATAAGACGGTTCAGATGCTCTACTGTCTCTTGGAAACAAGTACGTTCAGATTCTCTACTATCCCTGTACTCAACAGGTGGACTGCGCCCCATGTCAGGACCCAAATAATGTTAATTTGAGACTAGGATTAAACAAAAAATAACTTGTTCAGGAATGAACTACTTCCTTCATGTAAAATGCAAGACAGGGAAATATGCTAAATGTTGTCCATCAACAAGAGGCGTTAAAAAAGTAAAAGTAGCAGGGATTTTTCAGTTGGGAGTCTAATTTTATGCTGATTAATGCCAATATTCAAAAAGTAGCTGGATACCCCTTTAATACAGTAACTATGGTAACAATACAGACTGAAAGCATGAGATCATCTTATTCATCGGTCTCTCGGTCTCACCTAGGCTGTGCTTTCGTGTTTCAAGTGCGTCCTCTGTGGCAAACAGGGTTTTTGGGAAACGGATGAAGATTTTGGTTCTGTAAAGCAAAAAGACAGCCTTTTTACAACACACACAACTAGTCAGTTAGCCAGCCAGCTACACGACCAGTCAGTTAGCCAGCCAGCTACACGACCAGTCAGTTAGCCAGCCAGCTACACGACCAGTCAGTTAGCCAGCCAGCTACACGACCAGTCAGTTAGCCAGCCAGCTACACGACCAGTCAGTTACCCAGCCAGCTACACGACCAGTCAGTTACCCAGCCAGCTAGCCAGCCATATACACAACCAGTCAGTTAGCCAGCCAGCTAGCTACACAACCAGTCAGTTAGCCAGCCAGCTACACAACCAGTCAGTTAGCCAGCCAGCTAGCCAGCCATATACACAACCAGTCAGTTAGCCAACCAGCTAGCTACACAACCAGTCAGTTAGCCAGCCAGCTACATGACCAGTCAGTTAGCCAGCCACTCAACCAGTCAGTTAGCCAGACAGCTGTAGTGTGCACTTGGGGGTACTTGGTGTAGGCCTGATAAGTTAATTAGACTTTCTCACAGACAGACTTATATGATTAGCTGAAGATTAGGTGGGCTTGGAAGTTGTTGGGAACACGGTTTGTAGCTACAGGTTACTAGAGAGTGTGTGTGGGTGAGCAATGGATCATGGTCTCACCTGCCAAGCTTGTACTCCTCAGGTTTGTAGCCCAGGTGTTTGACCAGTGTGGAGACCCCATCAGCCAGCTTGCCCTCCCAGTTGGGCCAAGTGTCTGGGCAAAGGGCTTTATACCTGCCAGGGTCAAACAGGGATCTGTTAGGACTTTAAATCGTTGTGGAGCATTGGAAATGTGTCAGCGGATTACAGCTCGAGCTCCAGTCAACAACACAGAGGATGTTGTAGCTCTGGGTCACACTCACCTTTGGAGGAATGACTCGTAGTGCCGCCGGTACGCAAACCCAGCTCTCCTCACACGCAGGTTCTCCATTAGACCCAGGTACTTCACCTGATGTCTGATGAGAACCTCATCGAACCGCCCTGAGAGAGACATTTGTCTGAGTTTCTTCATATAACAGAAGAGCTGCAATTGCAACATATTGTAACTGATATAGTGTATCCTGTTGTTGTTGTTGTTGTTGATTCTGCTTAAATGGTTTGTTGTTACATCTGTTAGGGTTGTGGACCTACAGCGTGGGAAATCTATGTGAATAATTCAACTAGGACTTTACAGAAAAGCAGACAATAAAGTGGGAGGGGTCCAGAGAGACGACAGCCTGAGACAATAAGCCATCTAATGACAAAAGCTGAGGAAAAACTGAGTACACTGCTACCAGTTATGTTAATTACATTTTTCATTTAAATAAAACATCCATTTAAAAATGCACTAATTTAACCCTCCATTTGTTTCATCTGGCAGGCTCGAATGTCAGATTTTTTATTTTTTTATTTAATTTAAAAATGTTTTTTATTCAACACGAGTAATACAGGGACAATAAACAATTTCCCATAATTCACATTGTTATTTTCTCCATAATATGCATTGGTTGCTAGTTAGATATTGTGAAATTATGATTTTGCTATTTTAATATTGTCTGCATTACTTTTTTCAGCCCCTGGATCCAACATGCTACCATAGCTTCCAACGTTTACTACATTTATTTTTTGAAGATTTCAAAAAAGTTAGATTGCCAATTTAATAATCATAAATACAGAACTAACAAAGTATAATAAAAACATACACATGGCACAAATAACCTATGCCCGATAACAGATGTGGGTTAGTTGGTAAGTGTAACTTAAAAAAATATATATGAATGCAGGGTAGTATTTGTTGGCACCAAATAGAAGTAAAATACGCCTACTTGTCCAAACAGAAGAGCTTTTGTTTTCTTTGCATAACTGTTAAAAATATGTTGTTTTGGTGTGTCCGTGTGAACACGACCTAGTTGTCAGGTACTCCCTACCTGTTTGCTTGGCATCGTTCGGTTTGATGCAGCGCACATACGAGGGCTCCTTGGACATCAGAATCTCCATTAACTTCGCCAGGCTGTTCTTGAACTGGGTCGCTGCCTGGGGGGGCAGACACACGAACGGAGAGAAAGAATAGGTGAGACGCCTGAGCTAGGGATGGAAAGAGGAGAGAAACAGAGGAGAGGCAGCTGGCTGGACGGAGGCTAACTAAGGAGAACAGATTCCAGTGAGCAGGTCACACAGCCAGGCAGTGACGGGGGCAGGACAGATGGATGCAGAGAGAGAGAGAGACAGAGAGAGAGAGCATCCCATCATCAAGGCCCACAAACAGTCAACTGACTGGACTCCAGGAACCCACGCACCCTGGTCCAATAGGCTTTGGAGGCTGTGGGCGCAGAATAGAAAAAGCTGAAGTGTGTGTGTGTGTGTGTGTTTGTGTAGCACACAACTGAGGGAAGGGCATTCCTGGCTGTGCGGGCGGGCAGCAGAGATTCCCCGGTCATTCCGTTGACCCCCAGCGCTTCAGGGAAAAACCCACAGAACATCAACACGTCATGCCAAGCAGCTGTTAGTCTGTGTGCGCGTGTGTGTGGGGGGGAGCATGCATGTTGACGGGTTCATCTGTGCTCCTTATATACACCCTGGTGTCTGGCCATGGGGATCCATGACCTTTGAGTATGTGTAAGAATGGATGTTCTCACCGTCTCTGGCCTTTTGTTGTCCTTCAGCTCCGCCCGGTCAAAGCACTGGGTCAGGATTTTATTCTCCGACATACACATGACCTGGACCAAACAACACACACACACACACACACACACGATGAGTACCTTCATGTAAAAGAAACCCCCATGGTATCAAAACCCCTAACCGTGGTGTTATATGCTCTGACCAAATCAGCAAAAGAGGACCCTGTACCAGCAAAACATTTCAAACTCTCTCACCTCCTTCAAGTTCCTGAAGAGAAGGTCATTGTTCTTGTCCAGAAAGCCTGTAGTGGGAACAAAGTTTTAGATCACATGCCGTGTGCACACAACACAAGTATGCACGCTTAACATTGACCCTAATTCTAACCCAGTATAAACCTTAAGTGACACTAATTCTACCCTATCTTTAAAGGTTTTTGCACACGTGTGTGTGTGTGTGTGTGTGTGTGTGTGTGTGTGTGTATATATATATATTTATATTTATTTATTCTTTTTTTCTTAGTTCAAATTAATTGCACGAAAAAATGTATCCAGTGTGCAAAAGCCTTAAAACTGACCCTAATTCTAACCCAGTATAACCTTAATCCTAACACTGACGTTAATTCTAACCCAGTATAACCTTAATCCTAACACTGACAGTAATTCTAACCCAGTATAACCTTAACCCTAACACTGACCCTAATTTTAACCCAGTATAACCAAGTATAACCTTAATCCTAACACTGACGCTAATTCTAAACCAGTATAACCTTAATCCTAACACTGACGCTAATTCTAACCCAGTATAACCTTAACCCTAACACTGACCCTAATTTTAACCCAGTATAACCAAGTATAACCTTAATCCTAACACTGAGGCTAATTCTAAACCAGTATAACCTTAATCCTAACACTGACGCTAATTCTAACCCAGTATAACCCTAACCCTAACACTGACGCTAATTCTAACCCAGTATAACTTTAATCCTAACACTGACCCTAATTCTAACCCAGTATAAACTTAACCCTAACACTGACCCTAAATCTAACCCAGTATAAACTTAACCCTAACACTGACGCTAATTCTAACCCAGTATAACCTTAACCGTAACACTGACCCTAATTCTAACACAATATAACCTTAATCCTAACACTGATGCTAATTCTAACCCAGTATAACCTTAACCCTAACACTGACCCTAATTCTAACCCAGTATAACCTTAACCCTAACACTGACCCTAATTCTAACCCAGTATAACCTTAACCCTAACACTGACCCTAATTCTAACCCAGTATAACCCTAACACTGATGCTAATTCTAACCCAGTATAACCTTAACCCTAACACTGACCCTAATTCTAACCCAGTATAACCTTAATCCTAACACTGATGCTAATTCTAACCCAGTATAACCTTAACCCTAACACTGACCCTAATTCTAACCCAGTATAACCTTAACCCTAACAATGACCCTAATTCTAACCCAGTAGAACCTTAACCCCAAGCCAACAAGTAAAGGCAGGAAACATCACTTTGCAAGATGTTTCCTGGGTTTTTTCTAACTCTTCCTCTGGTCATCTACATTTTACTTCCCCTTAACAAATGGCCCTATTACACAATGGACACAGGCGCACGCACACACACACACAAACACACACACACAAACACAAACACACAAACACACAAACACACCGTTGACGTTGTAGTTGACCTCCCCAGCGTAGTGCAGCAGTCGGAACTCCTCACGTCCCATCACCTTTCGGGTCTTTCCGTCAGCCAGTTTGTGACTGCCAGAAAAACACAAAAACTATATTACACTGAGGGAGCGAATGATCCATTAAGGAAGCTCCTCCCTGTTTCCTGGGGATTCAACATCTACAGAACAGATAACACTTCATTTTGAGAGCCAAAAAAGTGTATCTGTAGATGCTCTAGAGATTATCTACAAACTATATACTAATCCTAACCTTAACCCTTCCCCTAAAAGTAACCCAAACCTAAACCATTAAAATTATAACATGACACAGAGAGAATTGTTTTGCTTGTATGGAAAGTAAAAATGTTTTGTATGGGGCAATGCATGTGCAAACTGTATAAGAGTTTTCAAAATGATAGGGTCACTTTGTCTCCATTGTTTGTCTATTTAGTAATTTGGTTACAGATGCAGTTGGGGAAGCAAAGACACCTTTGTCTCAACGTTTTCAAGCAGCCCTCATCAGCAGAAATCTGACCAGGAAAAATAAATTACAAGAGCTATAGGTGTGTTTATGGCTGCGGATATGCACCAATTAAATCTTTAAAACTGATTTTTAATAACTTTTCAAAAATGTTTTGTACTGTACCAAAAACATACCGTACCATGACGCTAAAACTGCAATACACACCGTACCGTGATTTAGGCGTACGTCACACCTCATACTGCCCATCTGTCAACATACATCACTTAATCTACAAAGCCTGGTGAAGGTAGTGTCATGGTTTGGGAATCCTTTGCTGCAACTGGAACTGGCTCACTTGTTTTCATTGAAGAAGATCACAGCAAGTGATCGGTAACATCTGAGATGCAACAGAATTACTCTTCACTTACTTTTGAGAAACGACCACAAACACACGGTCACAGTTTCCAACTAGTTCTTATGTCAATCACCTGACAGGTTTCACGGGCAGAACACTAAAGGCAGGCATAAAATGCACTGAAACAAGTAGGAATCGAAGATTGCAAGACAAGTCCTTGTGAATTCAGGCAGCCACTGAAAGGTGAGCTGACTCACGTTGTCAAATGGGCGTGGCCTCCCACTGTGTCCTCCAGCTTTTCCAGGAAGGTGATGTCACTGGCATCACCTGGTCTCAAGCACTCCTCATCCTGCCAGAGAGATGAAGGGGGTATATCAGATAGCTGCCCAGATGGGGAGGGGCAAGTAGGGGAGATAAAAGGTCAATCTGAAAGTGATTCCTACCAGAATGGAGATGATGCCTTTGAACTTCTCCTCGACCAGATCACAGATGATCTTGTTGTTGAAATACTGTACAGGCTCCCACTGCAACACAGCACAGAACATAACTGCATCTTTAATCTCGCACTCACAAAACGGAACAACTGTTCCTCTTCTTTAACGGTTGTAAGACAAAACGTCTGAGGAATGTGGAGAATCTGTGATGAGGGCATTCTGAGCCCACACTTTACGCAAACTAACCTTCAATGGCCGACTGTCACACACACACAATCCCATCGTATTAAACATGTACAATAATGTCCTCTTTTATGGGTGACTAACTAGACATGAATCTGTCTCCCACATTACAGAGCTCCCAGCATCCTCCTGGGTCTGTAGCCATCAAACATCACAGACCGGCAACTCCGCCCCTCCATCCATCCACATCATGTTATTGATTGTGTTTTATTAAGTTCAGATTTTGTAATAATTACCATCAAAACCTTGCTCTTACAATCAAATAGTCACTGCTCGCACTTGGATTTGCTCTGTTTCTGCTCAAACTTTCTGCTTGGACAGATTTACTCTTGATTTTTCATGCATTCTCAGATTTATTTGTTTTACAACCATGTGAAGGTTTGAAGCTGAGAGCAGGAAATCTGTCCAAGCAGAAGGTTTGAGCAGAAGCACAGCAAATCCAAGCACGAGCAGTGGCTGTTTGAGTGTGAGAGCAAGGTTTTGATGGTAATTATTACAAAACCTGAATGTAATATGAATTAGAAATGCTCTCAAATTGAAAGAATGCGCTCTTGAATAAAGATAGGAATATAACTCCATAGCTATACTGATTGTTATATCCAGCCAGCGCAAAAAGGAAATTTAAAATTTAAGATAAACCCTGTTCGATATTTCTCATTGGTTGTGTTCCATCTCCATATTTAAGGAACATCGCCCAATCATGATTCAACCGAATAATCAGTTATGATTATTTCACATATCTAAGCCACTAATGCAGAGTCTGTATACTCCAGATATATATATATCTATATAATGCAAGTTCTATTGATTATGGCTTCTCCAACTTTACCCGGAACCTCAATCACAAAACAGCAGATATTGGCATAGCGCTGCCCAGGTTCTGTATAACTTGTACGCTACCTGTTATTACCTATTATTACCTGTTCCAAATTCTCCTTGAGCACACCAAAATATACTAGCCCAGATAATATTGTTCTCTTTATTGTGTATATGATGTTGTGTGTATGATGTTACTTGTTGTTATATACACAACAGTGTATTACTTCAAAAAATCATTATGTTGACTTCCTCCTCCATTTGAAATCTAGGTGAAATGCAAAAACAGATTCACACTCAAATTACCTATACCCAATCCAGCAAGGTAAAGACACTCTTATAAAGGACATTCTAAAATTCTAATAATTGACAAACACAAATCATGTATTAACCAAATGTCCCCATTCAAACTCAGTGCAAACAAAGCAACGGTAATGTGGTGTAACATTTCGTTGGGGCAGAGGAGGATTGGGAGCGGTGGAAGGAAGCCGTGTGTCTCACCGTGATTCCCTCAGCTTCATACTCGTCTTGCTCGGACTTCAGGGTCAGCTCGATGAAGAGCTGCTGCAGCTTCTCGTTACAGTAGTTTATGCAAAACTGCTCGAAGCTGCAACACCGCAATGGATACAGGGGTTCGGTTTCACTTCAGACCACAAGCTTGACACTAGTAAATGCATGGAATCACAAGGCATTATGGGAGAAGTTGTCTACCTGTTGTGCTGGAAGACTTCAAAGCCGTAGATGTCCAGAAGGCCGATGACTGACGGGTTCTTATAGGTGTCATCCTGAAGAGGCAACGGGTAAATCTTCAGAACAGCTTTATTATTTTGTATTATTATTTATTATTCAGGAACATAACTATGCATGAATACATGAATGACCAGTAATGAATTATGGTAACAAAAAAACAATAGGTAGGACCAAGTAGAGTTGTGGGTATGGATAGATTTGATTAATGAACCAAGCCCATCCTGGCTAGAGGAAGCAACATGACATGGGGTGTGTCTCACTGCTGTCATCATGCACTAATCTAATCAGTCTGACAAGAGGCTGTACACACATCTGTCCTGCAGAGGGAGCTACCAGTTCTCCATTTGACATGTAGTATTAAACATATCCAGAAGGGGGAGCACTGCTACAGCACAACAAGCAGGGCTGTCTATAAACGGTAACTAAGAGGTCAGAAACAGACTGAGATAGACAAAGCAGACGGCTGGGAAGATACTGGGATTACTGCCAGAGATCGGAGGTGAGCTGGTGGTCAATGAGGTATTAGTGTGTGTGTGTGTGTGTGTGTGTGTGTGTGTGTGTGTGTGTGTGTGTGTGTTTGCATGGGCATTACCTTAAAGGCCAGGGAGTTATTGATCTTGTTGACCAACCAGGTAAACGTGCGGCCGTACACAGCCTTGGATAGGGCATCCCGAGCCGCCGCTGCCTGCTCCATGTTCAGAGGACTAATCAGCTGTCACAGACAGAGAGACAGACAGAGACAGACAGAGAGACAGACAGAGAGACAGACAGAGAGACAGACAGAGAGACAGACAGAGA
>JACXGM010030899.1:0-13140 GCA_016801145.1 Umbra pygmaea
TGTGTGTGTGTGTGTGTGTGTGTGTGTGTGTGTGTGTGTGTGTGTGTGTGTGTGTGTGTGTGTGTGCAAAAAACTGTTATTTAAATGCTTACTTGCCAGCTCTCCTCTCAGCACAGCAACTAAAAGTAAAGTATAAAAAGCATAAGAAACATAATATAAGCAGCAAGCAAAAAGATGACCTACTGTAAGCATAAAGCAGTTTAAAGTTTAAGTTTCAGGTTTATTTGTTACATGTATTAGAAGGCTGCAGGTGTTATTGCATGTACAGTGAAAATCTTGTGCCCTGGTTCCAACTCCTAACAATGCAGTAAAAAACTGTGCAGTGCCACTGCGTTTAAAAGGGTAAGCAGTAAAATGTGCTGCCCAGAGTCTATGAAAATGTTTAGAGCTGATCTGGGTTCAGTTTGAGATGGTTGAGTGTGTGACGAATGCCACCCTGCGGTGTTATTCAGATTCAAACAACAGCATCATGATTCAAAGCTTGGCCATTAGAGATGAATGGAGAGCTGGATCACTAAGTGCTATAATCAGCCTGTCCAATGTAACCCACCAGCTAACGTCTGTCTCCTGGTCACACATGCACGCAATGTCAACACATTTACACTATGCTCTCTCATAACACTGCCTTTCGTGTCTCTTCACTTTGTTTGTCAACCAGAGCTGTGAAAAGAAGAATGTCATCATAGCAAACTACAGCTGAGGTACAGTATAAAGCCATAAAGCATGTCCTTTGTTTTATTTTAATAAACCACTTTCCCCCCCTGTGTGCCCCCCCCAACCTGCCATACCAGCCAATAGAGACCCAGACACCTGCACCTCAGGCAGAAAATGTACTGTATAATGACTTACTATTCACTCTACTGGTACACAGCATTGTTTAGCTTCATTCAATGATCATTACACCGGTGATGGAAGACTCTACAGCGTCGCTGTGGCTGCGACCAAATGGAACTATGTTTAGTATAGGAAATAAAATGTGCCCTATTTGGGGTGCAATCTGTGTCTGAAGAACGACACACTCTCTCATGATGGTTTCTTGTACCCTAAAATACATATTTAGGGGGTAAAATGGCTAATATCTACAATTTGTCTACATTCATACAAAGCTTAACTACTTAAGGATCTCTCCCTCATTGTAAAATTCTGCCTAAAAAAACATACCCAAAGTTAACCTCTTGTTACACTGGACATGGAGCAAGTACATACATATGGTTGATGTTGCTTAGGGGATGACAACATATGTCTAAAAGTTTTGAATGATTGAGTGAACAGCCAATGACTGTAGCGTTATTTTCTACATCCTCTTTGAAAAAACCTACACAGCCATATATTGAGATGGGGTCCTGGAAACACTTCTAATCCTGTCCCCTAGTAGATGACAACATATGTCAAAAAATTTTGAGTGATAGAGTTAATAGCCAATGAGCTATAATGTTATGTGTAAAAGTATTTTTCAACAAAAAAAACAACGTGATGATGTTTTTATCCAGGTCATGAGACAGACTACCCATCTCTACATTTAAATATCTCTGGCAAACAAAGGTTAATTTGCACAATCTTGGTCATTTTTAACATCTGTTTCATGAGGATGCCGATTTTCAACATTGTAGACATTGCTAAGACATGATTCACCCGCGTCCGTTGTTCAGAAATGTGGGCCGCAATAAAAAAAAAAGCATTTCTGGTGCTTCCTGGTATATTCGTAAATGTTGCGGTCCTGAAATTGTCATTTTCTTACATATCAACATGGATTTTACCTGGAAAAACTATGCTCTATGTCATTACTGGGACTCTTTGATGACAAAGAATAAAGCTTTTCAACTGTAAGTACTATATTTGTTTTTCATCAATGTGGTTGACTATATAGCTACAGTAAGTAGCTGCAAGCACAATTGCTTTGTTTTGATGGCACGTTCATCACATTATCACTTATAATATTTTTAATTTTGCAGTTGTCGTAAAAACCAAGAGCTTTAAACGTACAATATGTAGTTTTTGGCCGCCAGGGGGCTCTCAATCAAAACAATAGCAAAAGATGTACTTGGATGACGTTGGGAAGTAGCATGGGATCATGGGTTTTGTTATCGTCATCAATGACAACCTTCCAATCTAGCGTCTCCGGCAGAAAAAAAATGTTCACTGACAAAGTAATGTATTGTTAAAAATATTATAACTTTATTCACGTTATGTTTGGCAGTTCCCTGGAACTTAGAGCAACTAGCACAGTCAAAGGTTATATGACGCCATTGACAGGAGACAAAATGAAACCGTGTCTTTGAATTATATTACAAATTTATCTGGATTTGAAAGTTGGTGGAAACATTTAGGATAATGTAAGTACACAACTAAGAAATATATATAATATAGGTATAGTGTTGTTTGCTTTTAATGCAAAGTATGTATTTTGTTATTGTTTTGATTGATATTACATGTTGTACCTTTAAGGACATATGAGAAATGTATATATTATCTAAAAATGTAAGTTGTAAACTGTGTTTATATTCGACAGTGTATTTTCCATGAGTTTAAATAACTTACGTCTTTGTTTACAAGAAACATAGCTCACATTATCACTCATAAAGTTTTTAATTTTGTAGCTATTGGAAAACTGAGACATTCATTAGAATTCCAAAATGCTAAGCTTTGTAAAGATATGTATATATTACCTAAAAATTTAAGTTGTAAAATATGTTTTTAATCAACTGTGTATTTTCCATGAGTTGGAATAATTTACAGCTGAGTGTACAAGCTAATGGCATATTTTACTTGGCATGTACATCACATTATCATTCATCCCTTTTTAAGTTGAATAGATATAGTAAAAGTGAGATATCACTAGAATGCAAAGATCCGAAGCTTTGTAGATATGTCACATGTATACAGTATATTACCTAAAAATTTAACTTGTAAACCATGTTTATTGAAATAAGAACAGCTGAGTGTACAAGCTAATGGCATTTTTTACTTGGCATGTGTGTCACATTATCACTCATAATGTTTTTAATATTGGTGGCTCGATTCCACTTTTTCATGTCCAATACCGATTTCGATCCCACAACCTTAAGTATCTGCTGACACCGATATTGATACCAATACACTACCATCTTTTACTCCCTCTAGACCAAGTTTGTGGTGCTGAAGTTTCCAATGCTGTTGCCACAGGGTGTCTGCAGGTTTAATGACATTACATTAAAGACTTTTTAAGACTTTTTAAGACTTTTTTAATGCCACTCTAAAAGCTTTTTAAGACCATAAAAATAGATCCATGTAATTGGTGAGGAATTAAGTTATAATGCATACTGGCAGAGGATTATGTATTCTAGGTTGTAGTATTACAAAAAAATCTTATTTGAGATCAAACAAAACAGACTACCAATAGCTGGCAGGAATATATGTTTGCCTTAATAGGCTAATGTCAACTTTTATGGTGGCTTGAGTAGTTAGCCAGTATATTGTGACTACCTCTGTTGTTGGTTGCCATTCCCTGCTATGTTTTGCAACTCTTGGATGAAGGGGTGATGTTTTGACCGTGTATCATGTTAACATTGATGGGAATAATGGCGTTATAAATAAATAGCGTTACTAATGGCGTTTCTTTTTTCAGTAAGGAGCAATCAAACAAATGACTATTTCCCCCGTTACAACGCCGTTACCATTACTGACAATAAAATGCGGCATTACAGTAATTATGCTCAATGATGTGGTTTTCATCTGAGTATGCTCTCTCTCTGCAGGACCTACAAAGTTTTTCTCTGGTGTGTGTGTGTGTGTGTGATGGGGGGTGGTAGACAACCACAACTGATGATGATTGGCTTAGAGTACATTTCCATCGTTTGCCAACCAATAGAGGCAGAGTAGGGTGGGTGTTCACTGTTTACTTCACACACATGCACCGACACAGTCGCACACACCAACGACCACGAGTCGGAGCGATGGCAAGTCCAACGAGTTCAAAGGTAGCTTTCACGAACTGTAAGTATAAGCACTACTTTTCCCTCGTTGAGGTGAAAAGCAAGAGTATTTATGGAACGTGCAACCTTATGAACAGGAAGAAAGACATTCCCCATTTCCGTGGCAAGTAATAAGAATCTAATGAAGCACCTCACATTGTCACATGCTGCCACAAAACTAGTGGTCAAATGCAGCTGATAACGTGAGCTCCGCTACAAAAGAAGATGGAGCCACGACATCAAAGCAACTTAAGTAGTAGATTTTTCTCCACCACCGGAAATGTATATAACTCAGACTCAGACTAATAACTGATTCTATTTAGTGTCCATTTCATTCATTACAGAGCCGCCGGCAGATGTGTGGCGAGCTGGCATTTGCCCCAGTACTTTTCAAAGTGGTGTGGCGCCGCCCCACCACTTTTAACCCTCTAAGTGATTTCGACGTTCGAGCGTCAAGCGCAATTATCTCGCGAACCCTATATGCAAGCAACTGAAGCTTTATACCATTGGAAAGAGGAGAACTACACGCAAATAACCCGTTGTGGCTCATCCCTGTCAGTTAACGCAGCCAGAGCTATGGTGCCTCAAAGTTGTTCGGGTTTTTTACACAGTCACCTTTTTTCCTAAACACATTACAGACAGGAAGTAGGAAGTAGGTGCGGTTCTAGCGGGGGGGCACTCACGTTCGCTTGGCAACACTATGGGCCTTTCTCAATCTGTGTTCTTGTCTGTACTTGTGTTCTTGTGAAACGTCATCTTTTGTGGCCCAAGTACTGTCCCAATACACAAGTTTGCATTTTGGCAAGAACGGTTAAAAATTGCGGAAGTGTTCTTGACACGCCCATTTAACCGAGGATGAATCGGTTGGTAACTTGTGTGAACTTCACCGCAGAAATATCTCAGCATTCATTTCGGCATTTGAGTAAGGACCTGGAAGCTGAGAGAGGCAGGTCAATACAGAGTTGTTTTGCTACAATTTCATCACTAAATTCACTTCTGAGAACATTTGATGCGAGAAATCAACTGTGTAGATTTCAAATATTGGCATTTTTAAGAAAATTTATGGCGAATCGAAAATGTGCTCAAATGTTTTCGGAAGTGAGAATCTCCATAAGCATAAGCGGCTGCGGGTGTAAGTTAGCTAGCGAGCCAACCCTGTTTTATACCTTAACATTTCTATCTACCTAATCACATTAGTTTGCCACTATTATTGAAGTTAAGTGCTGATTTAAATCAACTGTATATCGATGATGTACGTACTTTGTCAGAGACAAACGCTAAAATAGCATATTGCTGTTTTGAAAAAGCCTGGCTGTTATCGTCAATAATTGTCATCATGTTTGGGTACTGCAGACGGCGTCTGTATTATTGCGCAATACCAGCAAGAGCACATCATCTCAAAATGTCAGCAGCGTTCTGTGTACTCGTCACCTTGTGAGTTCATACTTCCAAGAACAACTAGCAAGAGCATTCTCCCCAAGAAGTCCATTCTTTGCATTCTTGGTATTGAGAAACAGCCTATATTATTTCGGCAACACAAACTCTGATTTTTCCATTCAGAATAATACTGCTGGTTTTAATTCATTGCAATTGTGAATTAATTGCAAAAACAAACATTTAACATGTATCAATTAAAACATTTAATTAAAAACAATAATGAATATGCTGTACACAGAATTTGATTTAATATATTGTCAGTGTCTCGTTAAAACATGATACATTTGAAAAACATTTGCTAGCAAATTATTAACAATTATTATTTTCATGAATTACGAGCGCTATTGTTTTGAAAGGTAGAATTAGATTTTGTGTTGCAGACACAATATAGTGTTGCCAGGCGAACTTGTGTGCCCCCCCTCCCCGCTAGAACCGCGCCTGGTAGGAAGTGAAAATTACAAAATGACAACTCTGCAATGATGTAGCACATCATCCTGCACAACACCAACACTTTTAGGAAGTGAAACATGAATGGGATTTGAAAAACATATGAAATATAGTAAGAAAAGGGTGCAGCATTTTGATGTTCCCTTGTTCGTATGGCCTTCAAACTTTGCACCCTGGTCCAGGAGCCCTGGGGGCTACTCATTGAAAAGCCTTATTCATCATTGTTTACATGCTTGTACACATAAAAAACACTAAATATGTATACATTCTTTAGTTTTTTGGGATAAATATTTAATAAAACAAGATTTTAATGACCAGGATGTTGAATTTCAATCATCTATATGTTGTAGCTATGGGTCTGTTGAGTCCAAAACCATAAGGCAATTTTTTTAGGGAAAAAACAAGGTATGTCAAACTCCTTGAAGCATAACTCTCGCCAAAATGCAACCTACAGTCTTTTTTAAATGTACCAGAGTCTGTCACGTTGAGAGTGGTACATGAGAGAGGGAGACCCGAATGCAGGATAATGGTTGTATTCCATAATGTCAGAACAAATAAGGACAAGGCATAAACAAAAATACCACCCAAACTAAAGCTGCATTGTGCTCTTGAAGCGGCACGGATGATGTACTACATAAGGTTACTACTAGGGGTGGCACGGTTCATGAAAAACCGAAACGTTCGGGTTGCTTGTCTCGGTTCGGTGCGTGTGTGTGTGTCACAAGGTTTGTCTGTACACTGCTAATGTGCACAAACCACTTACTGCCATTATGAAATCTTTCAACACCTATGTTAAAACACTCACCAGAAACGACTAGCGGGATGAGCGTGACAAAGCAACACATGGCAGCTGAAAGGACGAACGTGTTACGTCTGTCAGGCAGCTGGCTGCTCCCGATTTTCAAAACAGACTCTAATGGCGTTTTGACTATGATCTCATATTATACAAAATTATTCACCCAAACTTGTTTATGAAAACATTTTAAGCGATAAATGTGCCATGCAGTTGCTGAATCTGTCTTCATTTCAGATGAAAAAGGTCAGTTTAAAAGATATTTGTCAGATTTTGAGATGCCGCGAGTGGAGCCGATTGCTCCTCAACGGTGGAGTGTGGAGTGGTGCAAGGTCACGTCACGTGTATTTTTGTATGAGCTGCACTGAAGTTGGAAGTTTGATAAATGCAAGTTATTTTAATTGTTATTCTGTAATACTTCAAATTCCGTTTGTGCTTGATTACATGATATAACTATCTTTTAATACTGTATCCTAAATTGTGGATAATTAAGCTATATATCATATGGTGGAGTATATTTCTGGAGTGTTAAGATTAAAAGAAAAAATAACAACAAGAACCGTACAGAACTGAAAACCGTGACCCTAAAACCGTGATACGAACCGAACCATGGGTTTTGTGAACCATGCCACCCCTAGTTACTACCAGCATGCCTACTCTCTAATACCATTAACAGAACATTAACACATACAACATAATCGCGGATAACTTCTTGACACATGAAACATAACGAAACCTAAGGCACACCTGAAGAGGATCACTCACGTAACAGGTTAGAACAAATGCTAACAAATGCTAACTACCTAATCACACACGACTGTACATAATCATTAATCTAACCGATCCAGAAGTTACTCGACTTTCCTAACCTAAACCTAACAAATGACAGCCCACACTAGAGAGAGAGGCATAACAACAAATAAAGGGGCATGACACATAATAATAATGGAGGAACTAAAACACCTTGCACTGTACTGAATAAAATCAAGGGAAACCAAAATGCAACAATATACACATGAAATAACCAAACATACATAGGAGTCCATCTCTCAGTTAGATAGTTCCTAAACAGCAGCCCTCCCTGTGCTGGCCGTTACAGAGTCAAACTTTTGTTTAAAAGCATAAATAGGACGGAATTGGTCGAATTGCCTTTTGAATGGGAGTGACAGGGGCACTACTATCATAGCACTAAGAAGGCCTCGGCACAACATAAAACTTTGCTCAAAGTATCACCAGGGGCTGTACACATGAACTCGAGCATTGAGAACATTTGTTTGTGTACACAGAGTTTACTAAAAATAAAGGTTTTGTACAACTCACCTTAACAGTGTGTCTCTGCTGGCTGTCATTTTGGCAGTCAAAAAGTGTAGATCTCCTTATGCAAATGAACAGACTCCATAGGAGGAAATGTCATAAGGTTGTAATTCCAATGAAAAGCATGCCTTTTAGCTCATAGCAATATCTATTCAAATAATAACGAGGGTTTTCATTCAATATATCAGTCTAAATAATCTAAACTTAGCTGACGTAAACTCTCAACTGAAACATTGTAACACCGGAAACAACTACCCACGCGAGACCTCACGTGACTTTTCCGCTTTTTTATTTTAGTATTATTTCATATGAGGCTCCTTTTTCAACTACAAGGTCAATATTGTTTTTCACTAACGACAAAACAACGAATTACCCATACATTTATATGGAACTAAGCTTTAGGAGCATTCCATGTTTCCAAGATATTTGACATACTTGATTTTTTGTAAGTAACGCAATAGCTACTTTCCGTGGTAATTAGTTACTTTTATAAAGATGTAACTCAGTTACTAACTCAGTTACTCATTATGAGAAGTAACTAGTAACTATAACTAATTACTTTTTTAAAGTAATTACTGCATGTTAGCAAAGAAGAAACACACATTTCTCACTGTGCTGCGCACTGACCTGTTTTTTGATGTTGGAAGTGAGAGTTGGCGGACTGAGAGTCTCTTGCATTGGAATGCATTGTCTGACTTTGGTGATGGTGACCAGTAGGGTTGGGCATCGTTTTGATTTTAACAATTCTGATTCCAATTCCAATTATTTCTTTCGATTCCGGTTCTTATCGATTCTCGATTCCGATTCTTTAATAACTGGGATTGAAACGGGTTACATTGCCTTGTCGGCAGTATGCGCGAACGTTCAGCACACATTGTGTCTCCGGCAGTTGAGAACACCCGTTCAATAGGTGCAGAGGAGGCCTGGACACACAAAGTGGTGCAGCTTTTTCACCACATAAGCTGTAACGTTTGTGGCACTTTTCCACATTCTCCGCTGTAATTTTTTCATTGACTGCTAATGTGAACGGAGTTTCACGCTGCAGTGGAACGCTAGCAGCAGTAGGTTTGCTAACGTTACTTGTGTTAGCAATTTGTGTAACATTAAATCCATCTACAAGAGAAAAAATCTGAGTAACGTTGTTATTCACCCGAATTTTATCGATTTGTCAAAAGTTTAATCATATTTGTAGTGCATCCTCCAATGCAAGAAATTGGGATTGTTTTTGAGGTAAAATGAAGCCACACCTTTGAGTGGCGCTTTTTGTGTGCTTGGTGGCGAATAACACAACAACAGCCTGGCTGCCCTGGCAATACGGTGGCTGGCTAGCCACTACGGAAAGCAAAACTTGAGCATTTTGGAATCGATTGTTGGAATTCCAAACGATTCCGATGGAATCAACATTTTTTAAACGATTCTAAGTTGGAACCGGTTCTCGATGCCCAACCCTAGTGACCAGCGCAATTCTTCATTTGAATGTCTGGATTTAATTAGAAAGAAATGTCTTTCAATTATATTTGCAAATAAGTTATTTATATTAATTATATTAAATAAATCAACACTTCTAAATGTATTTTAATTCCCATTTTGCCAGCAACATATTTATGTTTTATAGACTGTGCTAATTAAAGGTGCAATATGTAATATATGTACAGTAATAAATCCAAAAATGACACCAATGCCTCATCAGAGATTAAGGAAACATGTTAAGCTGAAATACTATCTTTTCTGACAACAATGCTAATGTCAGTATTTTTTCTTTTTGAAATTTATGTTCCTGTTGTTATCAACTGCCCATTAACAGCACGAACGGGTTGACAGGCATACCTGTAAAAATGCAAACCCAGCACGCTACAGTCATGGAAGCAGCAAATAAACAAACGTAGTAAAACACAGTTTGCTTGATATGGTTGCACTGATCTTGTTTGTCACATTAGTTTTGATTCTAGGGAGGAGGGGGCAGAGGGAGACGACTCAGATATTTTGAATTTGGACTGCAGTACCCATTTTAAACGTTGGCTGTCCGTTTTACATATTGGACCTTTAAGTCTGCAGTAGAATCGCGACCAGCAGTTCAAACAAATGACTGAATGGAAGTAACACCAAGAAGCCTGGCTCTTAAGTTGCTAAAAGGAATTGTTGAAAACTAATAAAATATATGAATCACATATTACACCTTCGCTAATGCAACAAAAAACGAGATTGTGGAGATTTACAGCACAATGAAAGTGGTTCGTTATTTTCATTGGTTTAAGGTACTGAGCGATGCAGAATGTAATACTGGTCACAAGAAAAATCTTACAGTTAAAAACACTGCAAGGACACAAATAAAAATATCCTAAACATGGGATGTTGCTCAGGTGTTAAGTATTTGTATGACAGTTTACTACTAAGTCCGTGATCGTATTGGAATATACTCCCCCAGCTCATACAATATCCGATCCAGTGATTTTGACCAGTATCGGACTAATACAGATACTGAATATTGGATTGGCACACCAGTAGTTTTAAATTCAATAGCTATAGTAAAACTGAGATAATCACTACAATGCTAAGATCCTAAACTTTGTAAAGATATGAGACATGTAAAAATTACCTAAAAATAACAAACAGCTGACTGTACAAGCTAATGGCATTTTTTACTTGGCATGTGCGTCACATTATCACCCATAACATTTTAAATAGGGATGGCTTGTAAACCATGTTTTTAATCAACTATGTATTTTCCATGAGGTGACATGACAAATGGCTTTGTTTACAAGACTCATAGCTCAAATTATTAATCATAACATTTAAAATTTTATAACCATAGTAAGTACTAAAAATTGCACTTCTTATGTGTAAAAGGCACATAGCTAACATTATAAGACTATTATTAGACTTCGGGATAACCCCTATTTTGTCAAATTCTCCCTAAAAAAACATACCCAAAGTTAACCTGTTGTTACACTGGACCTGAAGCAAGGAAAAACATACGGTTGATATTTTTTAAAAGGAAAGACTTTGAATTATTTGGAAATGTAAAATTAATTTCAAATAGATATACACAGTGAATATGGCACAAGAGGAAATAAATAAAATGCATAATTATTTTCTGTTTTTATTTTTCTACATCCTCTTTGAAAGAACCCTACAACACCATGTACTGAGATAGGGTGCTGAAAACACTTCAAATCATGTTGCTTAGGGGATGACAACATATGTCAAACATTTTAGAATGATTGAGTGAACAGCCAATGAGCTGTAGCGTTATTTGTAAAAGTATATTTTTATAAAAAATGCACTTTGATGAGGTTTACATCCGGGTCGTGAGACCAACAACAAATCTCTTTCGTAAATGATCTCTGTTAATCTCAGTTAAAATTGTTAATCTTGTACATTTTTAAGATCTCTGTTTCATAAGGATGACTTATATGCCAAAATTGCTGAGCTGTTTGACACATTTCACATCCGTCTTTTGTTCAGAAGTGCAGGCCCGCGGTTCAAATATAAAAAATGTTTCATTTATTTACGGATATATTCGGTAACGGTCCGGTCAATAAACATAACAATTTTCACATAACAATATGGATTTTACCTGGGAAAACTATGCTTTATGTCATTACTGGGACCCGTTGATGATCAAAAAGAAAAACTTTCTACTGTAAGTACTATAATTTTTGTACAATATGTTATTTTCTCAATGTGGTTTCCTATATTTCCTTAGTAAAATGTAATTGTTTTCAAGGCGCATAGCTGATATGAAGTAGTCGTACTGTCGTGAATTTTATAGCTACACTAAAACCAAGATATTTGCTAGAACCCAGAGATTCTAACCTTAAAGGACATATAAAGCATTTATATATATCCCCTAAAAAATTAGGATGTTAGATGTGTTTCTAGTCGACATTGCATTTTATTCGAGAAGAAAAAAAAACATCACTGTTTACAATATGCGTAGTAGACACTCGCAGACATAACATTGTGAATTTTATAGCTACACTAAAACCACTGAGTTATCACAACTTATTTACATTTCTTTCAAATCTACTGCAGTCAGATTCACTGTGTTTAATCTGAAGGAATCACTGCACATGGCTATACACTTGTAATGACATTACGAACATGTTAAGAGGATAAAAGAATGTTTTAATACTTGCCCAGTTTCAGCGTAACAGGTGTAAACTGTAGCAGGAGGTTAACATGGTGTAGGCAAAATAGATTTTTTTTGTTTAAAAATGTCTCACTACGGACAGCACTCCAAAATTCTTAACAACACAGCTATGAGTTGAAATCGGCCAGAATTCTCCTTTAAAATAAGTATTTAACTGTTTCTCCAAACACGCAGCTTACTAAAGAAGAGCGGGGTTGAACAAAAGTACAATGTCATTAGGTTATATTCTTATTCAGTTTTGTGTTTTGCTAGTGTCCTTGTCACTACTGGTAGCATGAGGCAGTTCCTGTAGCCCATTCATGTTGCAAAGGTAGTCCATATCCTCCAGGATGGCACATCCATACATGCTGTCGCAAGGAGGTTCACTTTGTCTCCCAGTATAGTCTCAAGATCATGCGGAGATACCAGTACATGGGCCATTACACAAGGAGACTCAAAGAGGAACAGGAGGAGCACTGCCAGAAATCTACAAAATGATCTCCAGCGGGCTACTGGTGTGGATGTTTCTGACCAACTGTCTCTATAATTGTCTCTATAATTAAATGCACAAATGTTTTGTTTGACCTTATTCTCTTCATTTTAGAACTTTTATTTGTTCAATAGAGACATCAAATGTTCAGTTTTTTCAAATGCCGACAGTGCGCCGTTAGGAAATACACAGACATGGCAACACTGGTTTCAGCACATAGGCTAATGTAATTACCGTATATACCCGAATATAAGACAAGGTTTTTGTCCTAAAAATAGGCTGAAAAATTGGGGGTCGTCTTATATTCGCGATATAGACAAAATCACGGGGAAACTGAGAAAGCAGGGGGAAACAGCAGCGGGCGCCAACACAATAGGATCATTAAAAGCATCAGTTATACAAAAGGTATACCTGAATCCTAACTGGTTCACTAGTAAGCTAATAAGAGTATTTCACCCATTGTTCAGTAAGGACCTATTTCCTTTTCTACAAATTACAACTGAACATTTTCAGATATTGGAAAAGGAAATAATTTCTAAGATGTCATTATTTTTCAAACAAGCCTTGAAAAGTTGGT
>JACXGM010030900.1:0-13139 GCA_016801145.1 Umbra pygmaea
ATTGTCTGAACACTCAACCCTCTGAACACTCAATTGTCTGAACACTCAACCCTCTGAACACTCACATGTCTGAACAATCAATTGTCTGAACACTCAACCTCCTGAACACTTAATTGTCTGAACACTCAACCTCCTGAACACTCACACGTCTGAACACTCAACCTCCTGAACATGAATACTCAACTTCCTGAACACTCAATTGTCCTAACACTCAACCCTCTGAACACTCAACCCTCTAAACACTCAACCCTCTAAACACTCAACCCTCTAAACACTCAACCCTCAGAGACAGATTCTGTTGGATAAACATCCATCTCCATCTACAATGACCAATCAAACATCCATCTCCATCTACAATGACCAATCAAACATCCAGCACATTTACTGGTGATGGAGCTTACCGTTCCTCAGACACCTTTTTTAATGCACATACTGATGATTGGTTGAAACTTGGACAAACGCTCGTATCTCTGTTCTGAGCTCAAGAACAAGTATTAATCAGATAAGAATGGGCTTGATTTTTACACTCTGAAAATGCACCTCTTGATTCTAGGATTGTGTCTTGAAAATGCCTGCTATCCAAATGGCACACTACTCCTTATGTAGTGCAATTCTTTTGACCATATGTGTGTTGTAAAACATTTTGTGCAATGTTCAGGTGCTTTAAAATGCCATTTGGGAAGCAAGCAATGTCAGAATAAAACAAATGAGTCACCGGCCTTCAGCAGCCACACATAGAAATAGTTCAAAGATGCAGTCTGCAGTTTTTGGCCACTGGTTGTTAGTTGCAGTTTCCAGCCACAAAAGCCCCTTAAAACGGTTTAATATGTCAGGTATGTGCCAATGTGGGCCTCATCTAATCAAAACCGTTTGTTTTCAAAGTTTAGTGGTTTCATAAAATTTAGTGCTAACTGATGAATCATTTTGATTCTACCTACACATTATGCCCCTATAAACAACAAAGTGTTTATGAAAATATAATCATAAAAGTCCTAGACTGCTTGTCTTGTCGGAAACCAATCAGCAGGTGTGGATTGGTTAAAGATTGATCACGTGCTTCCTCCAAGCTTATGTCTCCAAGCGGTGCCGGCCCGAGCCTTTTGGGGGTCCTAAGCATGCGGAGTCACCTGTGCTCTCGATTGGGGGGCCACCAGGGGGCCCCAAGCAGCCGCTTAGTTTGCTTATGCCTCGGGCCGGCCCTGTCTCCAAGTCGTCTGCACTACTTTTTCAACATGGAACTGTTAAGATGATAGATGTATCGAAGGTTACACATTTGTCAACTATACAACCGTGATTAAAATCACAGGGGCCTGACCTGTACATGAGTCACTCAACAAGATATTCACGTCTGACCACCTACCCATCACTGCTGGACCACTGGGCATCGTCGGAATGTCACTACCAGAATACGAGCCCTGGCCAAAGACTTCATCTTCAGGAAGGCAAATGAGCTTTGTTGTCCAAAAATGCATAATGTTGATGTATGATAGTCCACAATAATGTTTGGCTTTTGTAGAGCAGTGTTTCTGACCAAAAATACTATATTGTTTGAAATTGATGGGCAAGAGTTAGAAGCCACCTTTAAAATCAAACACACTTTAAATCCAACTCGACCACAAATAAAAAATCCTACCAGGACCTGAAATTAGATGTTACTGTACTGCTCTTCAAATTTAAAAAAAGAAATAATCTCACAACCATTAGAAATCCCTAACAAATTCAAATTCAGCCCCAGTCGTCAGAAAATCTTCCTCAAGTGATAACGCATTAGGGCTTGATCAATATCCGATCTTCACCTTTGTAATCAACATTGATTACAGCTTACTAGCCCTGCATCTAACAAACAATTGCTTGAGTCTATAAACAGTGTTACATGTATAATTAAGTCTTCTAATAAAGCAACGAGGATGACCCAGGGACACACAAGCCATATCATGTCATCTGTGTGTGCATGGATTTTTGTGTTTGTGCATGGGTGTGTGTGTTTGTGTGTTGGAGAACAGGTTGCCTACGGTGACCAGCTGTAAACAGGCACAATGTGGGAAAGTAGAGTTGATTGGAAGACTCAGTTAGTATCATTGGGGGGCGATCCGGAGGTCTATCACCCTGCTTTGCCTCTGCCTCTGTGTTGGCTTGCTGCAAGCCTGATCAGGGAGTATAATTGTTTTGGATTCTGTAGTCCACCTCGGGACCCTGCTGCTATTAACCTCATCCCTATGGGAAACGACCTCAATTCTGCCTGTGATTGATATCACCCAAAATACTAAACAGAATGAGGGGCAGTGGCTAGGGATCTATGTAGGAGTGTGTGTAGTGTGTATGTGCGTATGTATTTGTGTAACGCACGTGTGTGTGATGGGGGTGTGAAAAGAACACAACATCAGTGCCACAGGCGAACAGATCTCTCCTCATCCTCGTCCACCTCTTCCCTCCTCCGTCTCCTCCAGCCTGTCTGTATGTGGTATTAAGTGGCTGGTGGGAGAGTGGAGCTGCTCCATGTTTAAAACAGGAGCCGAGCCAGGCGGGTGTCTGGCCAGCCCATTCTGTGGGATGTCATTACAGAAACAGCAGCACAGTGAGAGGACCATATTTATCAAAGGTCTGCCTCACAGGGGAGCAGTAGAGCAACTTCGCTACAGTCACTCTGATGCATTTGCCAGCTCTTCGTTTATTTTTTATTTTACACAACATAGCGTTTTCAGGGGAGATACTCCCACAAAGGGAAACCAGAAACATACACACAAACACACTTGTGTATTCCATTGACAGGTACGACGATTTCACTATTGGCCATTTCTCGAAACATCAGTTTTCTCTGTAATCTCCTTTATCTTCTTGTTCTGCTGGTGTCAGAGGGCGTATGGGGTTTGAAGTCTGTCATATTTCTTACTTCTTTTTACACATTGTCTCTCTCGTTGTCTCTCTTTCTTTCTTGACGGAGTATGTCACACTCCCTCTCTTTCTTTCACTGCCTAGTCTCTCAGTCTCCAGGAGAATTAAAACAGTTGATTATTTCACGCTGTCTGATGTGTTGACACGCAGCTCAGTGACTAAACAGTGGGATGTTATTTTTAGGCCAGACTGTCTCCTCCTTAACAAAATGGTCCAGTCAACACAGTCCATGTGAAGGCTACTGTACACATGCAATATCCATAGGAACCGGAGCTGAAGGAATTGAGGAAATCTTTTAGTATACTGTGCACAAAGAAGACCATGGACTTAAACTAGTACTATTCGATTTAACAAAGTTTTTGTGCAAATGTTCCTGTATCTCTGCCAAGTACAATGTATCCATTTCAAATGTTTGAGGAGATTTTAATTTTATAAACAAAAATAATTCTGTACACTAAAATCGTATTTCAGGTAATGTTTCCGAGCCTGGTACACATAGTGTTGAGTGAGGTGCTCGAGCGTGCGCATCTGCAGGTGTGTAGGTGCCTAACGGCAGGTCAACAGCCCTCAAGGGCGATCACACGGTTTCTCTCCAGCTCCAGGTTTCTGTATAATATATTTGCATATGTCAGCAGCTCTGCGTCAGTGTGAAACCGCACAGTGTGCCGCGAGCGCAGCAGTACAAAGGCTTTTTTCGAAAGATGGATTTTGGACCTGAGTCACAGAAGATTGCTCCACAGCGAGCAACAATGCGCCTCATCCTCCGCAAATAGGTTTCTGCTTTATTAACCTCCCCAAGGTCAGATACCAAGGTCATGAAAGGGACGTGAACTCTGTACCCTCCTGGAGGGAGGTTCCTTTACAGGCCTGCAAGGTGTGTGCAAGAGCAGAGGGCAGAAGATCTAAGTGGTGATGGAAAATGATTATTTAGCAGAAGAGGGAATAATGGTGGTGTGAAAGTGAGGCCTAATCTTCTGCGCGCCGCGAACGGGGGAAATCAATGGAGGGAATAAAGGGCCCTGGTCCTTTAACAAACCGAGGAAAGGAAAGGAGCTCTCGCAAGACACAGAAGGCAGGATAGACAACGCAGGGTGAGTGTGTTCAGGGGTGTAGGCAGACTACTAATGGGACTAACTAACATAACTCTCCATTCATCCCTGCTGCGGGCCAAAGAGATAAGATGTGCCTGTGTCAATAGTTTCAAAGTACGGGATTCATGTTTTGTGGCTGAGGTTTGATCTACTACTGCACTGTAAGCCCTGATAGGTCAATTCACTTTAAAAAATTGAGGTAACCGATTGCCTTAAAAATGATACGTTTTTGAAAATTTGAGTGCATTTAACTTAAATGCATGAAAGGGTGGAATTTTTTTATTTTTTTTAAGTTAAATGCACTCAAGTTTTCAAAAACCCATTACTTAACGTTTTTAAGGCAATCGGTTACCTACATTTTTTTAGGGGAATTCAACTTTTCGGGCTTACAGTGTGTAGCCTTGATGAGACTCTCCTGGTTGTCAACTCAATCTCTAAAGGAAACCGCATTCTGACAATGTAGCAGAATGGTCAGAGCGGCAGCCATTTTTACATGTACCATTCCATTGTAAAGATCTAGCAGCCTACTTCCGCATTAAACCGATTTGCGTGACAACTAACAACAATCGCCATTTTGTTGTGTACCAATCGAATGACCACGCCAAGCAGCTCAATGGCCTTTCTATCCATTTTATTTTTTATGGTAGCAACTGGATCCCATATTGCAACCTATCAACCCAATTTAAAGCATTTGTAACAGGATAGAGAGTCAGAAATGTTGTGCGCAGCCTAAGGGTGTTTAATGTATTAACAAAATAGACATGAGAAATAGACGTGTTTTGTTTTTAACGAAAAAACGTAAATTACTCAATGTTACTCAGGGTGGCTTTTGTGCTACGTCTTGGCTCAGCGTCAGTCCTCTTTTATTCCGTAGCGTACTCTGAATGAAAATGAACTTAAACACCCGTCTTTAGCCACTGCCTTTTTGCCTTTCTTTACAGAGTTCTTGATAAACCCAAATGAGGAACCGACGAGTAGGAGTGGATCCACCCCTCCCCCGAGGTGTCTGGAACCTAGAGACCCTCTGTTCGTGGTGCTGATCCTCAGCAGATTGACGCTGTCCAGGGTCCTGAACCCCTGGGGCCGTTGTGCTGTATCTCTGCGGATGCGAGGTACGGATGATAGAGCTGACACGTCACACACTACTTTTAAAAAGAACCCCAATTGGCTCTGGTCAAATGTAGTGTAGCACACAGGGAATGGTTGCCATTTGGAACGCAGGATTTGTTGAAGTTCAGTATGAAGTACCATCAAAGGGTGCATCTTTCCCTTGATGTCTCTGTCCACTTGTTTTACCAATGCAAATCAAACATCAGCATGTTTACCCAAGTGATAATTAGCTCTTTCCTAGCAGACAGTCACATAAATATATTTTATACACAATATCTATTAATACACATACACATTATATTGACTGAAAACGTTGTCTCTGTTCCAAATGGCCCCCGAGCGTTTGGAATCAGGGGGGAAACCGGTAGCACGTCTAACAGTGTGTGTGGGGAAAGTTAGACGATTATGAGTGCACACCAACCCGCGAAAACACAACGTACACACAAACACACACCGTTGCACACAGACAACGCGCACATTCTGTCATGGATTCTGTCATGTTAAACACCAGATAGAATGGCTTTCACGTCGCAACCATCAGCGTATCCTTTATACCGTCTGGAAACCTTGTCTGAAAAGCAACACTTCACTGAGCAGGACAACCAGTAGCGAGATAATATCTTATAATGAGACATCATCATTAGACAAAATCACCCCACCAACTCCCAGACTCAAGAACCTACACAGTCACAATGCACAACATCAGTACGGTGCAACGTAAAAACAAAACGCAGCGCCACATTACAAATGGACATGACTAATGCCTCCTCCTAATGTACACACTGACCCCCTGAGCTTCACACAACCTCAAAGACTTCCACACTGTTGATTATTTAATGAAAATCAAACAGCCCACTGAGGTGGATAGAGACCCCCCCAATAAAAGAGTGAGAGACACAGAGAGAGAGAGAGTGAGAGGGAGAGTGTGAGAGAACAAGATAATGAGCAGTAGGGAGATAGAAAACAAAACGGGAGCTTCAGCACAAAACACAAAAATAGATTAAACATTGTCTGGCTTGACAAGGTGAACTGGGAAAGACGGAGAAACCGGCTGATTGAAGTAACACACATTCAAAGCACACCTCAGGAAAATCAACCCAACTCATTACTGCACTTCAAACCGCAATCTGACACAGACCAGATCAGAATAGTAATTAAGAGGAGAAAGTAACAGAAACTAGCAGAGAATGATGAAGATGAGTAAAATGAAGAGTAGGAGAAGGAGTTATTGTTGCTATTGGATACACAAGCAATAGATGTTGCTACAACATGCAGCTAACAAATCAATGACCCACTGTTATTTCAGCTTGGTCCCTGTTGATGCTGTACAATATGTTATTACAAATAAAAAATGCTAACACATATCTAGCTCATCTTTTGAGACTAGGATACAGTTTACAGGGCCTAAAACCTATGGCAATCTGCTCTGTAAATTCCTAGTTAAAGTTATGTGTTACATTATGAACATGTTGATTTTTGTTATGTCTAAAGAACATAATTCTGCATATAACATGGTTTAGGAGTTCTCACTGCTATTGGATTTTTTTTCTCATGTTAAAAACGATGTAATGGAGCACTGACACCCAAATTAACGCAGATGTTGCTAAGTTTCTTTTATCTCCTTTCTCTCATTAACTTTACCACTTACATGCTGTTAAATGACTCTCAGTACTTGGAGCAATTTCATCCGAAATCATGTGCAAAATCATCTGCTCGTGAATATGTTTACAGAATCTCATCCCCGCAACATCGCAGACAGCTCTGATGCATTCCAACTGGCACTATTGTCCCTTCATAGTGCCCTTGTTTTGATAGGTGGCGCTGGTCAAAGTGAGTGCACTATATGGGGAATCAGTTGCCATAGGGGATGGAACGACCAATCACCAGAGCTCTGGGTGTCGGGCTGAAGGGATGAAGCTATCCGTCCAATGTCACGTCCTTCAGTTAAAGAGTTTTGGAAAAATATGAAGTGCTGGCAAATGTCAACAAGCATGCTATCTAAATGGCTGTCAAGATATATGATACACATTCACTCTCAACGATTGGCTTAACGTCTTGCCTATCCTGCTCTCTCTCTCACACACACATGCACACACACAAAAATACACACACACACACACACACAGTACAAATTTTTTCTGACTCTCATCGCATTGCAATAAATCATTATGAGATGTTAAGTAATGAAGGATGGTTGGAGTGTATACATGGTGTGTGTGTTTGTTTGTGTAGGCCAGTCATACCAATTCTACATCGGAGGCTAAATATGATATACTGATGGTATAACGCAGTGTTTCTTAACGCTAGTCTTAGGGACCCAAAGGGGGTAGCAAATTAAGTGCTGCTTTTGCCCTAAACACGTACAGCTGATTCAAATTGTGAACTCACCCTGAAATGACTTCATTAGACCATTCATGCACCCATGAATGTCAGAGCAAAACTAATTTCACCCCTTTGGGTCCCCAGGACCGAGATTAAGAAACATTGCAAATAAGTAAAAAGTTTAAATTGTAGGAAAATAACTTTGATGCAATTTCAGAAAGATGCTTTACTGTCTAAAACTTAAGTGTGAAATGTTTCATACGCATGAGCTACAAATTGGTTTGGATAGCTATGTTTTACCGGATTAATTGTCTAGTCTAAAATGTTTAATAAATGCTGACAAATTGAAGAAGTTCAACCCTTACTAAAATGAGTATGGTACACTGCAAGTATTGAATGTTGGCAAAGTTATCTTTCTTTTCTCCTACATTGTGTGAGCAGATACAGCTCTGCATATGAGAAAGTTTAAGAGAATTTAAGCTTAAAAGTTCAGTATTTCCAGAGTTAATTAAGCTTCGTGATTTTACCTTACTTCTGCTGAACCAGATGCTGGGTTATGTAACAAATAAGTTACCGCAAAATGCACTGTGAAATAGTAGAGTTTGATAGCTGATATCTACTAAATATTTCAAAATAGCAATGTGTGATATGGGCTGGTATTGACACAAAAATGGGTCTATCTCTTCTCCATTGAACATCAATCCAAATGCCGGATTGATAATAAAAGTTTAAAGAATATGTCCATCAATATCTAATAAAATCTCCATCTCTCCGGAGATGGGCAGACATGCTTGAAGCTGAGAAGCGCGTGTCAATATTCAACAAAAATAATTTTTGGAAGAATGTCAAATATGAATATAGGGATTTGGAAGTGGAAAAGCAACACATTTAACCTAATTCTAACATTTAGGTGACCGAAGACAGTTCCCCTTTACCCTTCTGCTAAAACCTCTTGCTTACAGATATTGTTCAAGGCTTTTGAGTGTCACAGATGTGGTATTTTAATTTGAACATCATGTTGTTGGTTTCATTTTCCTGCACAGTGGTAATTCAAGGTTTAAATATGCTTCTGAAGTTTGTCATTTCAACTGGTTTTGCCCTAAAGAAACATATATGAGCCCTTAGAAAAGAGGTCCACTAATTACAATCCACACAAAAATGCTAATTTCCTGCTGTGTGGAACTGGCTCAAATTAGCATGAGCAATCAGAGTAAACAAAATGTGCTGAAAAATGTTTCTGAATAACTTCATCCTTCACATCTCTTGTTACAGCAATTTTAACCACAGAAAGTTCAACACTTTTTCAGTCATCGCCCTCGTTCTCACCTCCCTCTCTCTCCTCTCTCTTCTCTCGCCCTGTTCGCTCTGTCTCTCGTTCTCTCACCTTGCTCTGCGTCGCTCCGCTGAGTGCGTTTTCCATCTAAGAGAGTCATATCTCATCTAGGGGAGAGTGTGTGAGAGGAGCCGTGTGGGGAGGATAAGATGAGGCCATCACCAAGACTCCCCTGTGGACCAGGGCTCTGCACATCACATTACATTTGCGGTCCAAATAGTACCCTATTCACTGTATTGCTGGGGAGACTCTGATGGCTGTCACGCTTTTTTACTAATTAATGAATTTCTCTGAACCAGTATGTCTTACTGGATTAGTTGAATTATTAGGGGATAGACCAAGCATTCCTTTAAATGGAAACCCGTCTTTTTCCTTATATCTTATTCCAACATAATGTATAAGCTGTCAAACACTCTACACTAATTCCAACCGGCGTTACACAGGGTTGTGTTGTTATAAAGTGTTGTGTTTCATTTCATTCAGTATTTTGTTGGTTTTAACACAGTATTGTGTTGGTTTTCATACAGTATTGGGTTGGTTTTCAGGAAAGTATATGGGGTTGGTTCTGTCATGTGTCGAGTTGTGCAGCAAGGAGTAGGATGAGGACTTAAATGAGAATTAGATGAGTAAAAACCGTTGGTTGGATACACGAAACAACTGAACTAACACATTTCACAGTAAAACAATGAACTACAGCTAACAACAGACACACAGTATCTTAAATACACTTGTAAATGACTGATCGATACCTGATGTGCATGGTTGGATACAGAACAGACAATTCATTGGTTAGTGATGATGTGATTAATACACAGTCTGGGTGAAACAGAAAACACAAACTGTACATTTTCATACAGTATTTCATTGGTTTTCACACAGTATTGGGTTGGTTTTATTCAGTATTGTGTTGGTTTTCATACAGTATTGGGTCCTTTAAATGGAGACCCATCTATATCCTTCTTATTCCAACATGATGTATAAACTGTCAAACACTCTACAACAGGTGTTCTCAAACCTCTCCTCAAGTACCACCAGATGTGCCACAGTTTAGCTGTAGCCCTGAACAAATAGACCATATTCATAAATCAAGGACTCGTTGATTAGTAGAGAAGTTGAATCAGGTGTGCTACCTCAGGGGTAGTTCAAATAAATGGACTGGCTGGTGGTACTTGAAGATAGTTTTGAGAACCACTGCTCTACACTAATTCCGACCAGCATCACACAGGTTTGTGTTGTCATACAGTATTGGGATAATTTTCAAACAGTATTTCGTTGGTTTTCATACACCCCCTCAGCCTAAAACCCAAAAGAACTAGCAATAATGCAAAATTTAAGCACATTTGATTAATTTGATATTGTGTTGATACAACTTGTATTTATGTTAGTTGATGATAGTTATTTGGTTTCCAGTTGATAACAGTACAGTCTTTTAGCCCATACATAAGATGGCAAATATGAACTCAACTGAATAATGATGGGCTATAGCCTTGTTCGTATGGAGGATTATGTATACATATACTTACTGTGTGCATTTAGCAATACCATAACATTAATAATACAAAGAATATGTTATAGAACTGGAATGGAATTTTTTCTGCTTTACCCACATGGGTTATTACATGAATATATACAAAATATACATGCATATTGACATTGGCCATGTCATTCATAATTTACACCTTATATTAGTTTAATATACTGTAGATCTGAGTGCAAGGTACTTAAGGTTTTACACCTTAGTAATGAAAATTACAGTAAAATACAGTATTCATTCCAGCACTACTCAACCTGCATTAAAACATCTACCTTTGGGTGGGGAAATGGTGATGTTTGTAAAAAACTAGTGAAAATATGTACATACTGTATATGTTTTACTGACCTATTTATATTTCTCCTAACACTGTTATACTGGTTCACAAGACCTGGGGACAGGCCAAGTATGAATTTGACAAGAGTTTTTTTATGGTTTACATGCTTTCTACAATAACTAACAAAACCTGTAAACATTCGTTTTTGTAGTTTTTGGAATTATCTGACATTATGCATGAAAATCAGTGTCTCAAAATGTTATTTGTTTTTATTCATCTTTTAGCCAAGAGCCTGCTGATTTAAAAACTCTAAAATACTTCTCTGTAAGATGAAGACTGACACTTTAAGAAGGCAAAATATCAACACAGTGCCAGGCAGACTTAACCACCTGCAGGTCAACACAGTGCCAGGCAGACTTAACCACCTGCAGGTCAACCCAATTCATCGGGACACATCTTATAGCCACACTTCCTACATCACTGCTCCCCTTCTTACATCAATATCTCCACATTCTCTCTTAGTACATCTTCTCTTTTTACCCATTTTGTCCAATTCCTCTTCACCTTGCGTTGTCGGATGTTCAAGAGTGTGACACCAAGCCGTCCAATTCTGATCAAACTGCTCGTTCAACACAGAAGCCTTTAGTCAGATCAGGCATAGAATTAAATACCTCCAATAGGCACTCAATCTGCACACAAGGAGTCACTGGAGAGCGACGCAGAATGGTACACTAGTCAACAATGCTACTGCATTATAATGTAAAGCCTATTTCCAAATTTTCCGTGGTCCCGTTCTTGGGCCTGTGTATAGTCGAAACCTTTCCACTGTGACTTAGTTGTCCTGCAAAGCAATGACTTAGCATCTCTAAATATATCTAGCTGACCACTCACTTAAGAGCTTGCAATGAATCTCAGCATGTACACACACACACAAACAAATGTAGGTTACATGCATGTAGCAAAAATCCCCTGACTAACATTGAAACTCACTTATAATATTTAATTCAGGAGCAGACTTAAGCCTAGTTTAAGTGAGTAGACTATACCATCGCCCTTCAGATTCACCCCTAATCAAGGGAAGGACGTCAATAATCCCTAGATGATCTCATAGATTAATTTTCGAGCTGTTGATATTCATTAAGTGGTACAGATTGTTAAAATTGATTTAATCATCGAATCACCCTGGCTGACATTGATCAACCCACGTTAACATGAGTCACCTAGCCATGTAATTAGCTGATACATGTTGCATCAGAGATGTGCATTTGTGTATGTGTTTATGCACTGTGTGAGTGCACAAACATCTGTCCACATCTCCCAAAGGCCGAGGCTTGAATAGTCGATTACAGATTGAGATGCACGGGGTGTGTACCAATGTGGCCTTTAGGAAGATGAATAGCAGCCGCCAGTGTGTTTTATCTCTAGAACGATGTGTGAGTGCGTTTGTGCGTACGTGCATGCAGGCGTATGCACACTTGTGGGCTGCGACTGTCTCTATTACAGCTATCAACTGCAGTGTCGTAAACAGTAGGTAGGGGATCCGGATCTTTACGCGTCTGAGTCTGTTCTGGAGTATCAGCTAGCTGAGAACCAATGTCTTAGTGTAGAGAAGAATGAACGCTGCCCAGTGTGGCCAGTATCAAAAGCGTGTAACGACATTCCAGAGATGCGGACAAGTTTTGAATCTTGTTTTGGACCTGATGTGACCTCCTTGACTTAGTGCTGCTGGTCGACGTAATGTTTCTAACACACAAACTCACACGCAGGCACACGGGTAAACGTGCACACTTTCACCTTGCATCGTATCTGTATGCAAGCCGAATGACAGAGGATAATCGAAGTTACGTGCCAGAGCCAGGAAACCATGACTAAGCTCCAGAATGCAGATTAAAGCATATTTTAGAGCATATACAACTTTTGAGGGAGAGGAACAGACCACACACACACAACCCCAACACCCATCTACCTCTTTCAACCCCTACCAGACGTCTCCCGCATACGCCTTCCTCACCTGCATCCATCCATCTGGACAGTCCCCTCAGTTGGCCGGGCCTTCAGGGAGCCAGGCAGGCAGCTAGCGGACTCAGTCAGGTTATTATGCAGTATACAGAGCGTATATTAAACACAGAGGAGCTATCTCTGCATATTTCCACTGCCCACAAGGAGAGTGGGAATTGTGGGTAACCGGTGTGCGGCGATGATTTCCCCTCCCACTTCCATGGCAAGGTGCGATTGAGACGCTGGTTAATTAGATTAGATTTAGCGCTGGAAACTTCTGGAAACTGCAATCTTCTCCCCACCCCCTCGCTCCCTCTGTCCATCTTTTTCTGCTTTCGCTCTCTCCCTTCTTTCCAAAAATGAACGTGACCTTAATAAACAGATGAGGCGTCGAGGGAGTAAGGAAACAGTTGCTTCAGCGGTTTTGGGATTTGTTTAGTCAAGCTGGATAAAGTTTCCGCCCCTTCTCTATCATGTACTCTGGCTTTCTCTATCATGTTCTCTGTCCTTCATCTTCCTCTATTCTCTCATGTTCTCTGTCCTCCATCTTCCTCTGTTCTCTCATGTTCTCTGTCCTCCATCTTC
>JACXGM010030901.1:0-13142 GCA_016801145.1 Umbra pygmaea
TTTTCTTATAACTACTGTAGAATGGTGACATTTGCTACATTCCTAAGTGTCTAAGCTTTCTGTAGATATATAACATGTATATATAACCTAGCAATAGGACTTGTGAACTGTGATTGTTTTAGACTTGTGAACCAGTTTTTGGGGGTGGTGGGGGGCAGAAATCTCCCTGTGGCGGGAGAGTGCTCCCTAAGTAGTTAAGCTACTCAGCTGTTTCTCTGGCAACTGCACAGATGTTGGCATGTACTGACCGTGTTTAAGACAAACAGTATAATTTTATCATCGTGGCTATAAGGCGGTGTCTTATTTTGACATTGTCGAGTAGATATCAACCCAACATTTTGAAATTGTAATCAAAAGCATTTAAAGCAGACATGTAAACGTTTGCCATTGTTGAGGCATACAATTATTTTCCTCTGTCAATGCATTGCATAGCCTAGTAGCGTGAATTATCTCTCTCTCGCGCACTCACAAATTAAAAAATGCGCAAATCATTCTCTGATCAGTTTTGGAAACATTACTGGCCAGCAGCCGCATACACGAATTCCACCCGTATTCAAAACTTTTTGTTTCCAGACAAGACTGTGCATCGTGACATGTAATGGATGTATATAAATGTGCCCAGAAAAACAATTGAAAGAAATGCAATTGCAATGCAAAACTGCAAAGATGTTGGCTTAACTACATTAACCATAGTGTCAGTAAAGTTTTGCTTGAAGGCTGCCTGTATACAGGGTCAAGTTTGTATCAACCAACAATGAGAATCACATGAAAAATGCATCAATAAAGCAGACTGGAAAACATGTGTCATTTTATTTAAATGAAATCAATGTACTTAAAGGTGCTATATGTAAAACAAATAGCCAGCGATAAAAAATGGGTACTACAGTTCAAATTCAAATACCTGAGTTGTATCCCTCCGCCCCCTCCTCCCCAGAATCGAAACTAACATGACGAACAAGATCAGCGCAATCATGACAAGCGAACCGTGTTTTACTATGGTCATGGAACCGTTTAGAAACACAAAAAAACAGTTTTTTTTAGGTTGTGTAGAATCTCTATGATCTCGTTCATTTGTTTGCTGCTTCCATGGCTGTAGCGCGCCGGGTTGCGTTTTTACAGGTATGCCTGGCAATCCGTTCGTGCTGTCAAAATGGGCAGTTGATAACAACACACAGGCCAAAACAAAAACAAATTCCTTCACGGAACGTACTTTTCCAAAAGAAGAAATACTGACATTAGCATTGTTTTCAGAAAATATAGTATTTCAGCTTAACATGTTTCCTTAATATCTGATGAGGCATTGGCGTCATTTTTGGATTTATTACAGTACATGTATTACATATAGCACCTTTAAGTGTACAGAACTTGTTATAAACTATCTCAATTATTAGTTTAATAGGAGCTTTTTGTTTTATGTGGCATACTAACAATGCAAAAGTAAGAGGATTGGTAGGGGGGTAAGTTACTGTCAGATGATAACTGCATGTGTAACGGTAAGGATACTGCATTGTGTTTATCAGGATTGTAACGTACTGTACCATTGCTAGCAGCCCGCACGTCAGTTCGCCATGTCTTTCGCTGGGCTCGAACCTGCAGCCATCTGCTCTGCAGCATACGCTACAGCCCTGCTTGACAACGTACCAACCAAGTGAGCTATACAAATTGTACCAATCATACTGCTCCTCTGCAAAATTACCGTACAATCTTAACTCCGTTACACATGCCTTGCGGCCATTTCCTTAAAAAAAATTAACATATAAAACGTTTGCAACCGTTTTATAAGGGCATTAAAACACTTCAGCCTGTGCTTTGCCAGGGAATAACCGCACACCTTAGCGGCCTCTTGGCTTCTCTACACTGCTGAGGTGTGAGGTTATTCCATGGCAGCGAAGAGACTGTCATGTGTTAATGCTTCTGTATATAGGGGGACAATTCATGCCTGGCACCCCACATTGCACCAAATTCTCTCTGTAACAGGCTGCTTGTTATGCTTCACATCAGACATGACACTAGCATCAACTCAAGGGCACATTTGATTGATGCAGATATGAATTGCTTGTATATATTGGTCCATCTACAGATTAGATCATGTCCAGGTATTAAAAGATACAAAATAGTAACAATACACACATTAAGAACTAAATGGAATAAAACAGGACTGTTGACAGGTAAAGAAATATAAACCTTGCAGGTGAGGCAGAAGCAACATTGCATACATTCCAAGTGTTAAGTTAGTTGGTGTACATGAAATGTGGCAACACTAGAGACAGAAATATTACTAAGTTAAGTGAAACATATAGATACCAGATTTCGTATAACACTCACAGACTTAACGATGTGTTCATCAGTCTTGGAAATCTCCGGTCCTCCAATTAAAGGTTATTTCGCCTGAGACATTTCATTATAGCAGATCCGATAGCTGTAACAAAGTATAAACAAAATGTTGACGACTGTGAATGCCTTACTTTGTTATGTTGCTGAATGGTTTGAACTCAACAAAAAGTTTCTTAAAATGTTTTTAAGCAGATACGGCAGTTCATTTGCTCCTTTTTTTTCGGTGTGAAAACATTGGCTTACATATAGACTGAGACATTTTAACAGCTTTCATTGGGAACAATGAAATGCTTCTTTTAATGAAGATAAGGAAGGTGTGCAGGGGGAAGTGTTTAATTTTACAAGCATAGCGTGATAGTGTGAACAGGACGAGCAAAATTGCCTTGGTTTCAGAATCAGAGAACTGAAAGAGGAGATCCTTTTGTTCATCTACATACAGTATTTTCATTAAATCTATTGTTTATTACAGTATGGTACATTTTCTGTTCAACATAAGTTTTCAGAACACAAAACCCATACTCCAGACAGCACTGGTAATTTTAACAGTTAGTAAAGGCATTGTGAAAATATATTAGGGTTGGAAACCCTACAGGAGAGCTTTTCAAGTCAGCTTCTGGATAGCCAAAATATTCAGGGATTAGAATATTTTGAGGGAGTTCTTCAAAGACCCAAAGCATGTATGGCTCTTCAGAGACCCTTACATTGTTCCCCTTTGGCATTGCTCTCAAGATTTGTTCCAAGCAAGATGAGAGTAATTTATTGATACCGGCTTCGGAAATTATTTTGCCAATCAGCATCATCAATAATTGACAGACAAGACATATCTGTGACAAACAAATGGCGAAGACATAAACTGTAAGTGGTAACATAAGAAACTAGGTCATAGTGCCATAGAAGATATGATTTGAACAAGAATTGCTGTCCATCCTTCTGGGAAAACTAGCAAAAATGAAAATGAATTGATCACCAAAAGCGTTAACAGTCACATGGCTGACATTACAAATTGATGTTTAAAGGTGTATAAAACTTCTGTACCGAATACTTATACTCTACTTGTGTTTCTCAGTATCTCATGCATCCTAATATATCTAAAGCACCTCTAGCCTAAGTGGGATTGCACTCCAGGGATTAAAAGGACAGTAAAGTAATATAATATCAATTTCTTTAAACATCTGGAAACATCAGTCTGTCTGTCTGGTGTACAAAAACATGCATACTATAAGCCTGCATTATTTGGCATGAGTTCATTTCCGTGTGTGGATTGTGCAATATACTGTAGACATTGCGTACTTGTAACTACTACTGTACAACACATTTGTCACTAACAATAGCGTTGAGCATATAGTGTGAATACAAATTATGTTTAATCTGGTACTGTTTGCAAGGACATAGAATGGGTGATGGGTATTTGTGGAATAAGTCAGCCTGCGTTTATTACCATGCTTATGCAGGGGTGTCAGATGGCTCAATGTTTAGGGAGTCATACTCATAGTCAGACTCATACCGGTTCATTTCCGCACTGAGCCAAATGTCATTATGTCCATGGGCAATGAGCTAAATGGATAAATGTTGCTAAAATGTGGTGTAGTGTAGAGAAATTCCTTTCTGCAATACACATTTAGGATTCTTTATAATCAAATTCAGTTGTTTGCAGGCTTCCATCTGATTTGAGTTAAACAGATAGATCTAACTATGCTACTCCTAAATGAAAAAAACGAATAATTCACCCGACAGAATTATACATTTAGCCAAAGCAGTAAGGGCCAAGAAGAGCAATGGTTTCATAATAATCAAGAATTAAAAGATGTAAATACTGTACATCTAATTTCCTCATGATATCTCTATTTATCAAGTGCAGGAGAATACACTGCCAACCTTTGTGGCCATGAAACCCAGGGTGTAACGAACAGATACGGTGGCTGGAGCTACAAATCTGCCAATATATATGAAATGAAAAGCTTGACCAACTCCCTAATTCTCAATTAATTGTGCAGCATCATTTCCCTTTTCAGTGGTCTTGTTGATGCATAATATTACCACAAAAATTTACAGCATAATTAATGCTAAAGAAAAAAGCCTGTTATTGCATTTCCCCTCTTCTGTGGTTCTTTATTACTAACATAATGCCAAGTGATTTATGCTCATGGAGAAGCACAATCTCTTTTCCACAACTATCCTGGAATTACAACTTCACTGTCCATATTGCTTACCTTAGACATTCAAATCAAATACTGTCCCCTGTACATGATCAGTGACACAAATTCATTGCAGTTATTTATTTGGGTATTTTCTGTATGTATGTATGTATATGTATATATCTCACAAAAAAGATGGTGCACAATGATAAATTGTTGTTTTCTGTATTGCGTGACTAACTGTTTCGTTATTTGAAAGCCTCTGTGAGTTCTGTGCCGGTATTACATTTACGGCCAGAGAGAAGCTGGTCATAACAGACTCAGGAGAATGCTCTACAGAGAGATTGTTCTGTTCTTTTTAAGATCAGACATCGCTGATGAATGTGTCTCTCACTGTCTAAAAACGATTCCTACATGCATGCACCAGGAAAAAAAATCAATTTCCTTACACCTGCCTAGCTTCACTTGGCACAATCAATTTAATCCTCATTAAGTTTTAGACCTCAGGTTGAGCTGAAACTCTTAGCAATCCACAGCCCTTGTTTGTAGCACACAACTTGTTCGGGGGTGACGTCGGTTGCGCAACTTTCTCTCTTGTTATCCAGATGATTCATACCAAATATGCTTGCCAATTCTAAAAGTTGGGGTTGATTACAGTAATCTTAACATTTGTTCTAAATGAACAGTGAAATCACCACTTGACACAATATTCCCATTTCCTGTAGATTGTAGTCCAGGGAATTATATAAGGGGTTCTCATCAAAGTGTACAGTATGTGTTAGTTGTGCGTGACTATAATTTTCCAAGTCAGTCTAAGAATTATGTCATCACTCAATGATTATCAGTCCCAAGCAACACGTTTAGGAGCCTGCTGTCCTTTTTCTGTACTATTGGCAAGAAGTTTTTAAATACAGTCTCTTTTTAAACTTTTTAATTAAGTTAGGGTAAGCTGTCTTTGAATAATTTAAAGTACAGATATTGTTCTGTATCAATGAACAGAGTTTATTACAAAGAGTTATATGCTAGTCATCGTGCCATTAAAATCTTCAGTGTGTTTTAGTGTTGCTAAACTTCTGCTCTATCTGGTAATTAGGCAGGGTCTTTGTCATGGTGAGTAAAAACAAAGAGATAGTAAGGCTCCCTCATTTATTTAATTATTCACAGATTCTGGGGTGTAGTACACTTCTGGACATCTGCTGTCTGCTTTGAAATAGCATAGAATTCAGCTGTGGCTGATTTAAAAATTTGAGTAAAATAATTTAAGGAGTTGACATTTTTAAATATCCCTTGTGAAAATGTACAGCCACTTCACATTGTACTGACAAAGTGCCATTTTCTTGTACATAGATTCAGTTTAGTCCTGGACTAAAAAGTGAGCTCATTTTAAGAATTTATATTTAAAATGAGTTCAAGACCAGACCTAGGCTTAATCATGGTCCAGGAATCCAGCCCAAAATGTTATACCACATCAGTGTTTGGAGTCTTTGATTCAGGTATTATGTGACAGATACATCACTAGGTTAGGAGTGGAGGAAATTACCATTTGCCTCTTATTTGCATTGTATTGCTGCACTAAGTCACCTCTGAGTGTTTCCGGGGAATACACATTTAGGTTTATTTACCAGGTTTACCAGGTTTCCTAAATTTATTCTACATTAAGAACACAGCACGGGCATATATTCCTCTTCAATAGTCACAAGGTTCTTCAATTCAAGGTGTCATTGGACAAACGACTAGATTGAATGTGACAAGCCAATCCGATCCTAATAAAGCCTTAATATCCAAATAGCCCAATATAGATATGTGTCTTTCCATTTGTTCTTGGTTGATAGTTCACTGAACAGAAAGAATACAGAGGCCTTGCACTTCAGTATGGGAACAGGACACACATACAAGGTAAACAGTGACAATAAACCATCTATTGGTTGTCTATACTTTTTTTCTATACATTTAATTCTATACATTTAATTCAGCGCTCTCAATGCTGTTTTGTGCCGTTTCCATTTTCAATAGATTTGCTTGAAATGTGCCAGAAATACGCAGCACAGCCAAATCATCTCTCTATCCTGTAACAGTCTCAAACAATGTAATTAAGACGAGAGGTCCTTTTCCCTGAGTGGACACCATTAGTCAGATTCCTGTTTTTACTTGGGTGGATTTCAATGCCTACCTACATCCTGCCTACCTTCAATATCACTTCAATTAATTGGTCTCAATTAAGATACTTAAAAACTGCCCTAAATCCAAAGAATTGCAAATAAGCTATTGAAGCCTGAAAAGGAAATGGTGAATTTCAGATGAAACTAAAGCTTAATCTCAGCCCTGTTTCCCCCTTTCTCTCACAATGTGAAAGCAGAGATTCAGGGGTTGGACATTTGGAAACACTGAAAATGGATATCTCCCTAATAGTGGTAACATGAAATCAAATAAGTCATGGGAAAGATATACCAACTGTGTCAACACAGTGACAGACAGCTAAAAAATGAAATGACCTCTGTAATTATTGCAGTAGAGCTTTATCAAACCTTATGTCGTCTATTTCCTGTTAATGTTAGTAGCATTCAGTTTAGCTTAATTATCTAATGGCTATGCTAGTTAGCCAACTACATTAGCTAGTTAGCTGAAATTAATTTACTGACTTTTATAAGTCATTATAAAATAGGTCAAGACTATTTTTACAGTGTAGGATGCTAATGTTTTTCCTGCTGTCAACTCTGCCTTTGTTTACTAATGACAGGACTCTGTATTGGTAACCAGGAAGTGTGAAAAAGGCCTGTTAAGCATGTTTACTTCTGGGGTGGATTTGAAATTAAAGAATTGCTATGAGGTTAATTGATAGATTCTTTGCTAATTGTGTATTTTTTATTTTAACTATTTAGAAATGACAATACCTTTTGATTCGGTTTACAGTATACGGTTAATATAGGTGTGTTTAGTCAAATACTGTTTATGCTGGCATTTGGGAATTGGCTAAGTCTAGTCTTGATTCTAGGCTTTGTGTTTACCTTTGGAATCCTCTACTAAAACATTAATCAGCCAAAACTATAGGTTTACTAAATGACACGTAATTGCTTTCAAGTCAAGCGTTTTTATATGCCCCAGAACAAGATACGGTATACGATACAATAATGTTCCTGTTTAATCTGCTTCTGATAAGCTATACCTGTCAGGTGGATTGTCTAAGGTAATGAAGAATGCTCCGTAACATACAGTACGTAAACAATCGTGTGCACAACATTTGAGACAAATACACTTTTTGTGTGTATGCAACATTTCTGGGGTCTATTTTTTCTACGTATGAAACTTCGGACTAACAGTTTACATGTTGAGTTTTTGTATTTGCTCATTGTATATAGTATAGGAAAACTCAGCAGTAGTGGGCATGGATGTGTCAGTTTGTACCATACACTGAAAACTTCACTAGCTGAAGCACAGCATACTACCTTAACTGTGAAATATGGTAAGGGGGTGTTATACAGTAGCTTGGACCTTTATTTGTGCCACTGAAATTGGCTCTCTTGTCTTTAATATATATATATTTGATAATATAACTGCTGATGACAGCAGCAGATTTAACTTGGAAATGTACAATAATATCTTGTCTGCTTGGGTACAAGAAAATGCATCCAAAGTCAAGGAACAGAGCCTTGTCTTTCAGAAAAAAAACAAATCGAATCACACTGCAATAGCAACTAGTGAGGCCAAAATGTATAATGTTCTTAACTGGCCAAATTTTTATGTTATTTATATTATTTCACCTTTATTTAACTAGGTGGGCCGATTGAGAACTAATTCTATTTGCAACCACCTGACCAAGACAAATGTGGCAAAATAATAGTTATTCAAGTCAAACTGAACATGGCTATGATTTTCTAAAGATAGGACTTAAGGTAAAATGACCTTAAAGAAACAGGTCTGGGGCTGTATGTCAGGGTTTGGACTGGGCAGCTTAGTTCCAGTGAAGGGTCATCTTAATGCTACTGGATACACAGACATTTTAGATTTGGAACTGGGTGTTGCCAATTTGTAGCAAAAGTTTGGGAAAAGCACTTTCCTATTTCATGTGCCCCTGTGCATTATGTGGGGTCCGTAAAGACCTGTGGTGTGGAGGAGTTCAAGTGGCCTGAAAAGGGTCCTGACCTTAACCCCCATTGAACACCTTTGGGAAAAATTGGAACATTGATTGTAAGCCTTCTTGTCCAACATCAGTGCATGTTCTCACAAATGCTCTTCTGGCTGAATGGGAACATATTTCCACAAACACACTCCAAAATCCTGTTTCCAAAAGAGTGGCAGTTCTTATTGCTGCAAACGTGTGTGTGTTACAGTATGTTAACAATTTAGCAAAACGAACAAATGATATGTTTATATTATACTTCATTAATATATGACACAAATATGGTTTGAAAGCCAATTGTATTTCAGTGTAATTCACCTAGTTTCCACATGTACAGTAGACAATTGAATTCTTCAGTTTAAATTTTAATCCAAACATTTCAAATATAGGACCCCGCACCATCAAAAGTAGGGTGTAATTGTACAAAGGGCACTGTGGTACCATAGCAAAAATATATGATGATATGAACATTTATTTGATCATTTACTAGAGAATTTGCACAATACAGTACAACGCATTCCCTGGGGTGCTTGTAAGCATATTAAAATGCCGAAGTGCATGTTAATGGGTCTGAGGGCCCTGGGTTTGAACTTTAGTCATGGGAACACAAAGGCCACCAGCTGCTCTTTGCGTAGCTCAGACAAACAGCATACAGTGCAAAGAGTGGCCCGTATGTTACCAGAATAATCGAATACACCTGTAAGGCTCTAACAACTGAAAAACCTGTACTCATTACTGTTAGATACTACTCAGGAAAACCTAATTAACACTACTGGGAAGTGTTTAACTGAAATGCAGAGGATGTACCACTTTTTCTGTTGAACGCAATGTTCTACTGTGTAACACTTTCTTGCTAAACTGTATTGTTAATTGTGTTTTGGTTAAGTCCTGCATGTCACAAGTGCTGCTGAGCAGAGTGCCTGTTAGCTAGATGGAGACTTGAGGAAATTTCATTGGTCATGCTATAAAGCAACAAGATCTGTATAACGAATGGAACTGAGTGAATCATTTTAACATCTCATGCCAATTGCATTCAGTTATTTTGTTTACAGTTAACACCGTTTTGTTATAACCAAATGTTTTATTCTGTAATAAACCAATTAAAATCAAATTTTCACTGAAGGGTAACAGCAATTCATAACCTGCAATCAAAACGTGTCACTGGATTGACCCTGTCTTTCAGGTACACTATTGATTAGTACATTTTTTAGCAGCTCTTTCTATCTTACTCCCATTGCCCCGGTCACAGAGGTCCCTGGTGGATTGAGGGCAGTTAATCATTTACTTGTCAGGCCTGAATAAGACAAACTGCTCCAATGCCAAGCTCATTTAACTATTATTACATTACTCTGAAGATACTAGCTCAGAATGTCATTGTACTTTATAATATATTATTGATGTGATTTAGATAAGTGGATAGGGTCAGAACATTTTTGGTAAAAAATACAACTATAAAAAAATTGTATAAATAAAATCACCAGGAATTCAGAACCAAAAACAAAATGTTGTAATCCCAACAATAAAATAAAATACATAATGTGATTGCATTTTTAGTAATCCATGCACATATACAATGTGATTTATAGCGTAGGAGTTAATTTAGGAATCTAGAAATACAATTTAGAAATACACACTACTTTATTAATCGTTATAAATACAGTATGCTCTGTTCTCTGACTATGCTTGGCCAAAAATTTGACTGCAGTTTACTTCCCAACAGGAGGCACTTCCCAACAATAGTTATGTGTTCTTTAGTCCTAGTCCCGATGGGCCACAGTGTGTGTTTTGTCTATCACAGTGTGTGTTTTGTCTATCACAACTGATTTAGCTAGTCATCATTTAGCTGTTTGATGATCTGTTGAAAAGTAGTTATAAGAAGCAGGCTTAATCAAACTCCTGCACCCACTCCAGCCATCCAGTAAAGATAAAAGGGTTACACTTTATTTGGAGATTCCGAAATACCATCTGTAGGTGCTCTACAGATAGTTTGTTGATGATATGACTATCAACAAACTATCAACAATCTATCTGTTGATAAGCAACTAATTGTGTAGTTTAAGGGTAGGGGTAAGTTTAGAATATGTTTTAGGGTAATGGTTAAGGTTAGGGTTAACAATATGTGTTAAGGTTAGGGTTAGGATTAGAGTTAGGGTTAGTAGATAACAAACAAAGAAGTTTGTTAAAATGTTGTTGATAGTCTTCAGATAATCTGTAGAGCATCTACAGATACACTTTTTGGACTCTCAAAATAAAGTGTTACCGATAAAAGAATATGTCTCAAATTTATAGATTATATGGGGAAATAAATAAAAATAATATTTGTTACTATCTGTAAGGAACTGTCCCAGACCAAATGGCCCAAGGTCAGTGTCTAGCAAGCATGACAATGGCCGCATATTTCTTGTTTCAGTAACATTATCAACGTCTGTAGCTAGAATGTTGCATATCAGTAATACTTTTAGGCTGGTCTAATTAATGTTGTTTTTTTCACGTCAATGTGAGTCCACACAGACATATGTATTACCTTGTATTTAAAATGTGATAAATTATTAAGGCAAACCAAAGACTTCCACCTGACATCTATATTAAAATGCAGTTTAGCAACTGGACTGATCTGAAATCATTGCCTCGTCTCCTTGAGGAAAGCATTGCTTCAGGGTCTCTTGTAAGTGCGACTCCCTCTTGCCCTGTCTGGGGCCATTTATTGACAGCTACACTCTGATAGCCCCAGGATCAATCAGTGTCCAGTAATCTCCAACACAGCGTATCGACCAGGGCAAGCACTTAAATGCAAGTGTTTGAAGAGGACCATACTGGTGTCTTGATGTCAATCATGACGTTGCTGCAGACAGCTTTACTTCACCACCCCAAGGTTTGCACTTGGGAGACAGGAGCATTACCGGGGTCTCACGCTGGACTGGATAAAAGGATGAAAGTTTTCCCTGACATGCATGTCTGTGTTAACATAGGATAACATTCAGAATTTACTACTAATTATGCCCTTTAAAAGTGCTAGAAAATATACTAAAATGTCCATACTAAATACTAAACTATAAATCTCATATTATTTCCCATTGAGGGCAAAAAAATAAATGTAATCAAGTTACCAAACGTTTGATAACTGTTACTTCAGACAAAAACAAGGTGTTCATTTTTTGGTATGGTTTTTCATGAACATTTGTATTCCTTCTGAATTTGAGCACAGTTTAGTAATCCAGTGATTTAATACATCACTTTAATCTGAATACATGCAATATTTTTTTTTACTTTTATCTCTTTTAAACATCTTTAAATGATTAAAGACAGTCCATTAACAGATGTGTTTATCCCCATCTGCTCCCTAATTGAGGTGCACTCAGTGGTTCAGCTGTCTCTAGAGTGCCACACTTAAATACACACAGCTTCATCAATTCCACTCCTCTTTTTGTTCCCTATTATGAAATCAGTGAGGGATCTACAGTATGTAGTTGTATCTGCCTGTCCATCTGTATGTCACATACAATACTGTAGGCACCACTGGTGCGATTTTTATATAACAAGTTATAGATAGCTCTTACCCTAGATATATGGCATCTAAACAATTAAAATGATTGGCCGGATGGTGGCGGTGTTACAAGGGATCGAAATGGCAAATTTGAGCAATGCACCTCAATATACTATATGAATGAAACAAATAATACATTCATATTTACTATAAACTGTATGATATACCTTAACGTTACCCTGGAAATCCAGAGTTCTTGCGAGATCACAATTTGAATTTGCTCAGCAAGTTACTCTGGCACCGAGTAATTCTGCTCATTACCAATGCCCTTGTAGCCGAGCTGCACAAATCACATGTAAAATCGCTATGGATGAACACCAGTTGTTTAAAACAGCTTTGGCCACTACAATGAATGAGTTAGACTTGGCTTTTTGTCTAAAAGAGGAACAGAAGATGGCGCTCGAATCGTTCCTTTTTTAAAAAGGAAGTTTTTGCTGTTTTGCCGACCTGATACGACAAGAGTTTTATCTACCAGTTAGCTCCGCCATAGGGGCTTAGCAAAAAACCACTGGTGATAGGTCGTAGTGTTATCCAATTGCGTACAGTGAGATTTTCAAATGCATGCTTGGTGCCGCCCCTTGAGTTGGGTTATTTTCATTAATCGAAGCCAGACCCTTATATCCTCCGGATTTGGGTCTGGATTTTTCCAGGCTACCTTAACATTTCACAAAATTAAAAATGGTTTTGCTTTCTTTACATTCTTTTCTCATTACCATTTGATATAGACTAATTATTTCACCTTTATTTAACCAGGTACATTGCATCTGGAAGGGATTCACAGCGCTTCACTTTTTTTTAAATTTTAGATTGGAGATAGTTAAAGGAGTGTTCCACAGTAAATCAGTTTCATAGTATACCATTTACAAACGTTACCATAGATGATTTATAGCATATACACGTCTGTTTTTTTCAATATATCAGAGAAAAGCCGATAGTATATTTCAGTTCCTTTCGCATCCACTGGGGTGCTTCTGTATCCGTTTAAACTTGAGCTACCACAACTCCCAGAATT
>JACXGM010030902.1:0-13138 GCA_016801145.1 Umbra pygmaea
GGGAGAGGTATTCAGTCAGAGGCAGAGTGGGGAGAGGTATTTTCAAAGTCTGCAACACTGAGCAGTCCGTCAACAACTGAACCGAACTGAAGTTGAACACTGCCGAACTGCAGAAACAAATGCCTGTCGGAATATTAATACAATCAATATTAAAAATTATGTCTATTGGATGTGTGTTGCTTTTGACGTATAGAAAATAATGTTTTTCAATACAGGTAATCCTGTTAGTTTATTGGTATTTTATGATGTATGCTACACAAAACATGTCTTTATGGTTAAAAGAACCTGACATTGTTTACAAAAGCACATATTCTACATTGATCTAGCCTCTTAACTTTGCTCTCAAAGTGCACCAGATTGATGCGTTTAACTTTAAAATGTACTACATTTTCTTCTGGGGGAGCATGACCCAAGACCCCCCTAGGGTTGGGGGTTTGCCGTATCCATCTCACCTTTTTTACCCCTGACCTGTTTGCATGCCTGATATATAAACATATTAAGTATTGTTTGGTTTATAGGAGGGTGTAGCACATCTAACAGATTACACTGCACAACATTTAACTTCTAATAATGGGCAAGGCTATCTTGACCCGTCACATTATGTAATATCATACCTGTTGTATACTGTCTCATACAGCACTGCTATCAGCCAATAAGCATTCATGATTCAAACAACTCATTTTATAAGAGACCATATAATGAGACACATTATATGACATCACATCCATTTTACTGCAATAATTGATAACTGGTATATATGAGCAATAAGCATTGTCAAAGGCTTGTGTTATATTGCCAATGTTCTACAGTAAAACACTGTGAAATGCTTTGCACCTAAGAACAACCATTAGCCATGGTATATTGGCCATATACCACACCCCATTATTGTTTACATATACAGTACCAGATATTTCAGCCAATCAGCATTCAGGGTTCAAACCACCCTGTTTATAATACACTGTTTATAGTTCCTTGTCGTATATCTTCTATTGTTCTCTCCATTCAGTTTGTTCCTCTCTGTCCGTCATACCATTGCAGAAAACAGCAAAGCGAAGGAAGGACAGGTATCGTTCTCCTTCAATGGGGTTCCAGCCAATGTCAGGGTATCCTTTAGCCAAGAGCATAGCACAGCTCTGTAGCCCACACCCTGCCAGGTAAGTCACAACCTGTAGCACGCACAAAACACACACGCAACACACAACCCACAGTTGTTCTTGAAAACACAGATTTGTTTTTCGACACTTTCAGGAGACAGTTATTGGCATTGACACTCTGAAAGCCTGCCTATCCAACTCAGACTGATGCATCTCATCTCCTGGATGAGAAGGTCAGGCTAGGATCTTAGGGCGAGTAGAGGTTTCACGCCGTTCTAATCACCTTCTCCAGGTCGGGCTCCTCCAGGGCCAGGGCCAAGCTGTTGTTGTCCATCACCGAGGATGCTGCCACGTCCAGGGGAGTGGAGCCCCTCATGGCTGGCGATGCTGGGGACACACAGGGGGCCACATTAGATGTAGGGATGCACTGGAATGAACGTTTTGCGGATCTCCAATATTTTTCTCTACATATCTGCGAAAGCTGACATTTTATATTTAAGCGTATTAGCACCAATACAACTGTAACCAAGTTTCTATGACTTAAACACAGACAAAAACTTACCGGCAGATATCTTAAGCGTAGAAAAAGCAAGTCACACCTGTGCCAAATTCCTACTCTAGCCTACTGTTTCAAAACCCCACTCTAGACTACCATGGCACATTGTAAAAAATACATACAGTGGCACATATTTCTACCACGTCCATATTGCCCACCCCTACGATTATTCAGCATAGCCTCAAAGTGGTTGTATGGTTATAGATGACAAAGCTGAGCAGGTCTGCCACAACAAAATAGTATTCACATGATGGCAGAAGATGCGGTTTTGGCGCTTTTTAACAAACCCGTGACTACAGGTGACGTTAAAACCGACCCTTCAAATCGTTTGATAATTTCCCAACGTCAAGCAGATTGTCAAATGCAAATATTGTCACCGATACATTGTATATCCCAAATTACGAAGACTGACCAGTATACAGTATATTAACGCTAAGGCTCAAATTTATACACTTTTAATACAACCTTGTGATTATGGTTACACATACCCTGTGTCCTCAGGCACAGTTCATTAGCAATAACAACGGAAACACACACAGACTACCCTACACATACACAAAATCACACACACTCATGTCAGACCTGTCAATTATTTCTGTACTGAAACACATCCTTATTAATAGCAGTGGGTAGTGTTGACATCTCCCAAAACCCTGATCCCTTCCACCTCCATAAACCACTCATGGTCCATTAACCTCATCCTGGTTTACTTCCAACATCTGAACCAGCATTGATTTTGGTCTTACCCCATTAGCTTTGTGAAGTCAGCAGGGGCCAACATTCTGAACTTAAGACACATCTACAGTACTTAAAGATGCAGTTCAGGATCGTAAGTAAAACAAATTAGCAAAACATTTTGAAATTGGTTTCGTATTATTATATTATTTACCTACACACAAAATGTTTACAGGATGTAACATATGAAATGAAATTGAAAATGTACTACAGAATTGTGTTATGAGCACCACATTTAAAACTGTCTAACTCAAAACTGAACTCCTGTTGTATTATATTAAAAAGGTAGTATAATTTTAACACATTTGCTAAAATCTTCTTGTCAAATTTGTGGTTTGAAATCAATTTCTAAATATTAGTGATTGTTGCTGTTACCAGTCATATTACAGCTATTTGTTTCAAAGCCCAGATGGTAAACGATTTAAATGATTTGGAGGTTTGGCAAATATATGAGTATTGCAGTAAATTTTTCAGACCAGAAGATATTAGAAATTACTGTACTCATCAGGATTTGTGTCATAGGATTGCAAACAGAATATTTTGGCTTTCAACCAATTTCATTATTGAATGCAAATTTTTGCATTGAAAAGTTGATACAAAATTTATTTAAAAATGTATACCTATAACATGTGAAAGACCACGTAAAAATCAACTTCATCTAAATAACTCAGCGTTGACCAAAACATCACCTAAAAACATCTTGTTCCAAGGTCACATGTGTACCGACTGCTGCCTTGGCCATGTTCCAGGGTTCCCCATGATCAACAATGCTGACAACACGGATTAGTGTCCTTGAAGGAAATGGTATGGACTTGTTCTGATTGACTCCATTGTTACAGTACAAAACTAAACACAAAAATAATGAAAGAGTCGGTGGTAGCCTTTCATAAGAAAACCACTAAGTGCACTCCATGACAAAAGATAAACCTATTGAAATAACCTGCAGAAAAAATGAAGAAAAAATCTCCAGAGGATGTATCATCCTTTCACTCTCTTCCTGCAACCTTTTTCTTTACTTTTCACTGCCACTTTCCATCCCTCAAAATGTCAAGCGTCTATCTCTAGTCTCAGCAAACCCCTTTTGCTATTCTCCTTAACCCCACCCCCAACTACCCTCTCAGCACTCGACTCCACATGAAAGAGCTTAATGACATCTGAACCTTATTTCTTCGGTTTATTGAATCATCTTTGCAACTACCACTGTCGTCTTTCTCTCTAAATCCTGAATCTTGGTAACCATAAAATAACCACCGGTAAATTAACTTTGAAATCTCCCACCCAATCAATCTCTTTTAATTAATTTATTTATTTCACCAGGTAGACCGATAGAGAACATTCTGCTGGATCAGACATCCAATAGCCAAAAAAGGGTCATATCAAATAATTGTAATTCAGGAACCTAATATGAACTAATACACATCACAATTGCACCATTCACGCTGTTATCATGTTAAAAAAAATATGAACTGACCTAATCCAGCCACTTGCTTGTAAATATTCCTTTCTATTTTAATGTTTTTTTTACAGAGCTGTAAAAACTACAATCTAAAAGTACTTAGTTTGGGTTTTGGGAAGTTCCTAATTAAGACCAAAATGATCAGGTAAAAGGAGTTCATAAGTATCCAGTGATCTATAAAATGAACGATAAAAAAAAAAAGAAATATGGTAACCAGTTGTGTCTCTCCGGCCCTGCCTTGTCCTCCTTCTCTAGGTCATCAATCCCGTCCAGCACACCCCAGGGAGGACAGAGCCCATGTATACGCACTGAAGTCTCCTTCAGACACTAAAAGGCACATTCACAGTCCCTTAAATCTCCTACACATTCACAGAAGTCTACTTTCTTGTCAGTGAGGTCTCCTTTACCGCCACTAAGATCATCTCCTTGTTAGCAGAAGTGACAGAGATCAGATTGCTGTACATTGTGGTATAGTCATTTGAAAGCAGAAAGCTGCAGTATTTGAACTTGGCACTCCCTTCTGGCTTTTCTCTAACCATAGTTATTACATAGTTGTGATTCAAGTGTCCCATTTCTCCTTCTACCCACCCAGTCCGACAGAGCTGTTCTCCAGTAGGTAGCTCAGATGATCAAACATCGCCTTCTGGTTCTGACGGCTGATCCGGCAGAAGTAACACAGGAATCGACAGCAGCTGGCCACCATCTTGGGGAACGCTATCTCCTGGACAGGGACACAAACCGCACTATACTTTAATCAACATTAGAAACCGGGTGGTTAAAATCCTGCAAGCTGAGTGGCCGACTGCCGTGGTAAATTAGACCGTATAACTGTATAATTGTGCAAATGACAAACAATTAATAAGATGCTGTACAAATCAGGGAATAGGAAAAAATAGGGAAAAACTAAGGCACTAGGTCAAGAATGGGCAGAGGTCATGTGCGTGTGAGAGGGGAAGGTCAACATGTGCAGTGATCAGACAGAATCTCTGATACTTGTTATTTAAAAGAAGTGAGGGAGACAATGTTTACGAGTTTGAGTCTTTCGTTGTTCGTTTCAGTCATTAGCTGCTGCGAACTGGAAGGAGTTTCGGCGAAAGAAGGTATGGGCTTTTGGATTGACTAGGGAGGTGTACCTGCTTGAGCGCAGGTTACAGGTGGGTAGGCAATGGGGAGAAGAGAGTTTAGGTACATAGGGGTTTAGCATAAAAGTGATTTGTAAATGGTGTGATACCAGTGGGCCAGGCGTTGAGGATGTCATTTGGGTCAGCCCACTAGTGCATATAGGTCACAGTGGTGGTGGGTGTTATATAGGGCATTGGTGACAACCTGGACGGTACCAGGCTACGTCAGGAGGAAGATCAAGACAGTTCTGGTAATGACATCACTGAAGTCTAGGATTGGGAAGATAGTCATTTTTACCAGGGTGTGTTTGGCAGCGTGGGTGAAGGAGGCCTTGTTGCGGAATAGGAAGCCAATCCTAGAATACATTTTGGATTGGAGATTGCCAATAACAAAGATTTTATCAAGGGTGCCATTAACTCACCCGATGTTACCTAAAACAAAGAAAGGGGAGATGGGTAAAGTTGCCCGTATACTGAACATATACATATATATACATATATTATATATACTACTGGGGTTTAACAGATCACTGAACTTAACAAATGTTTGCATTTTCAACAGGAGACAGCTGAGAGATAGAGACTAATTCAGGGCCGGTTATAGCCGGGGGCAAACACTGTTCACCTGGCAATTATTCTGAGAAGAAAAATCGGAGTTTGTGTTGTCAGCATGATAACACAAAATCAGATTTTTCTTCTCAGACTAATAACGCTCATTTTAAATCATTGCAATAATCATTGTGAATTCATTACAAAGTTTGTGAACTGCAACCAAATACAATTGTATTGTGTGTAAAGAAACAATACGAGTATGTGACTGGAAAAAAAAACTTTTCATTAAAAACTGTAACAACTACGTTGTACAAAGAGTCTGATTGAATATATTGTCAGTGTCTTGTGAAAACACGATTAACATTTGAAAAACATTCCCTAGAGTCTGTTTTATCCAACAATAGTCAAACGTTAGCATCACATAAACATGGACCCACTACTTACCTAGGATATTAATTAATGATTATTATAATGAATTAAGAGCGCTATTATTTTGAAAATAAAAATGTGAGTTTGTGTTGCCGACGTGTTTGCCCCTAGCTGGAACTGGCCCTGGTTTATTAGTGAGGTTCAGAGAGCTCTGGACTCTATCCTTGTGAGCGCTGACTACAAAATGTCCTCTATACCACTATGTTTACTTGGATAACCTAAGTTGAACTCAAGTTTACTGTGTTTACTTGGATAACCTAAGTTGAACTCAAGTTGTGTTACTGAATCAACATCATTACAAACAGCCAATGGATCAAAGGATCATTGACAACATTACAAGAAATCTGTCAGTAAGGACTGTAAATCTGACATAAACTGTATCCTACATACAAGCAATACCTTTGGTGGTCGATATGGGCCTCACAGACACACGTATAGATAAGCACAAGCATGAAAACGCGCACACACACACACAGACAGACGTGCACACTCACATGGATTAGGGCACACATACTCTAAATGACCGGGGGTGATCGGATGTCAGCCAACGGCGCAGGAATCCGTGTTACTCTTACTGGATAATGAGAACACCAGGCGGCCCACAGGCTGTCCGTCTGTCACTCACTCAGGCTGTCTGTCTGTCTGTGATTCCCCGCCATTGCGCAGTACCCGCTTGGCACGGAGACCGGCAACAAATCATATCCCTGGCCTCCCAGCGGACCCCAAAAAAGGAGTGACATGAGGTAACTCACGCACCCACCCCCAGCCCCCTAGTTCCCCCCCTGTGCTCTGTGGCCTTGACTGTTTGGTAAGGGCCCTGGTAGGAACCCCAGCAGTATCTGCTGACAAACTGCCTGATCTGATTTCCTGGTATCTGATTCCTACTGGATAGATATTCTGGCCCTCATAGTCCGGCGCCTGTATGTCCATTTACCACAAAGGTACTGGGGTGGAAACCAAACAAGTAGCCCCATTACAGAACCTAAACATACTTATTTTAATGCAGGAGGACATTTCGATTAATAACCTTTATTTTGAAAAGAGTTCATTTACAGTTTGAAGCAGATGGAGGTGTGGTAATTTTTGACGGTACCTGAGACTTGTCCCCACCGAGCACATTGACCATCACCTCCATCACGGTCTCGTGCATACCCAGAACTCTCATCAGGTTGGGGTGCTGGTAGAACACTTTGTTGTTCATGATGTCTCTGAAAAACACAAGAACATGCAGGGGTCATAGGTCATATAACGTTTACTGTATCCAGATTCAATTGCTGGGCTAAAACCAGTTTTACCAGCTGAACTAAACAGAATAAAAAATCTTTCTACATATTTGTGCAGTTAAAGTAAATTATATATTGCTATTTTAGTTTTAAGTGCAATATTTTTGCTGCATGGTCTGTACATAGTAAACATGACAAAACAACATATTTGGATATAGGAGGTATATATATATATATATATATATATATATATGTATACACACACACATATACACACATAGCACCATTTAAAAGCAAAAGCATATATAAACATTTATCACAAGCAGACACAATTCTCTTAAAGGGATCACTCCAGACACAAACAGCTCAACATCGTTGTGTCCGGTCATGTTTCTGACACGAAAACCTCCGGTTACATCACTGCTACATTTTAGAAAAAAATGAATTGTTAGTTTTTAACGCGAGTCGATCGTTGAATCGAGTCGATAGAATAAAACAGGACAAATAAATATGAGGAAGTAAAACAAACATCTAGATGTATTTTCAAAAATGTTGCAGTGACTTAACCGAAGGGAATACAATTGTTCAGAACTCTGTATTGAAGTAAAACTGGGACTTCTTTTGCAAATTATGTTAATTGTGTACAATTGACGTGGATTTTTTAAACCGTGAAGATATTTGTGTCGACACTTTATTTGTCTGTTGTCATGCCTGTCGTCCCTGAAAACATCAGGGTGTGTATCCGAAATATGTTTAGAGAGATATAGTCTTGCCACCCCCTTCGTGAGACAAACTTTGAAATACCTTTCACAAACTGTTGTTTTGGGGATCCCCGTTATTATTAGGTTTTTAACCAAAGTACTTCCATAATTTACTATGACCACCCTGCTTTTCAACATGGACCATCGTGCACCGTTACAATTCTCTCCAAGCAGGTGGCATTCTCTCACATTTCTACACAGGCTCATTCTCACAGGGCAATAGGCACGCCCACTTCCTTAACATCATTTTTTTTCCAATGGATATGATGTTGCCAACTGTTTTGCTCCTTTCATTCAAATGAAATGCAAGATACATTTTTTTAATGCAATATATTAAATTGAGTAGCAAAATAAGTAAAATGCTAGTATAGTGCCGTTTTGAAATGCTGGTACCACGATACTTTTTCAGCACCGGTTTACCGCACAAACATAACCCTGCCGAGTACTTTTACTTGTACTTTTTTACAACTCTCCTCACAGGGACCAGCAAAATATCCTAATAAGAGCGGTTTTAACATGTTTTATTATCCTTGTGAATGCTCATTTCATCTGTTAATCCAAAACACGAACACCTTACGTCTCCAACTCACCCCAGTCCATCGATCATGAGTTTCTCCTCTTCCTTCCCCATACGGACAGACAACAGAGACCTAATCTGGCCCAGCGAGGCCAGAAGGTTGACACAGTCCAGGACCGACGCAGCACTGATGGTGTAACCTGGAAAAAAGAAACATCCTCATTTAAATTTGAAAACAATATAGCCATATCCAATTATCAGGAAAGATGACAGTTACCTGAAGATGATGAACTAAATCCTAAAATCACATTATTACTGAACCTTCATTCAACCAGGTAAGTCAATTGAGAATGAATTCTCATTTTCTATGACAAAGTGGCTTCATTAAATGACTTGACAGAGACTAAGTACGTACTCTTTCTCAAGGCTCTCAACAGCGCTCCGATGCCATCGTACTGTCGTCTCAGCAGGCTGAACATCACACGCACCAGCTCCGGATCCTGGATACTGCACTCCTGTGCCCAGCTCGCCATGGTATGGGAAATCAGCTCTTTCAGATTTGCTGTGGATGGAGGGTGAGAGGCACATTGGTTAGTTTACGACTGATATCTTTACTTAGTAAACCATACAGTCATTATTTACAGTTAACACCTGAGCTGAGACAGTCACGGTCTGTGATGTAAGTTTGCTGAGGAGGGAAGATTCATCTTTCCTGTGTTGCTGTTTTATGTTACTGTTTATTTGTTGCTGATTTAGCAGCAGCGTAGCATCCTGTAATACACTGCTGGTTTGCTTCCAAAGCTAAGCAGGGTCAGGCCTGGTTAGTCCCTGGATGGGAGACTCGTTCATCTGGTCTAAAGATCTTTCTCAATGCCCCAGGGCAGTGATGGGGACATCTGCCCTGCGTAGGGTGCAGTCTTTCGGATGGGACGTTAAACGAGTGTCCTGACTCTCTGTGGTCACTAAAGATCCCATGGCACTATTTGTAAGAGTAGGGGTGTTAACCCCGGTGTCCTGGACAAATTTCCAATATGGCCCTCATACCACCATGGCAACCTAATCATCCCTATCTCTGCAAATTAGAAAATTTTTATCAGTCAACCTACCTGGTAAAATAAAGTAAAATTAAAAACGAACTAACATTTCAGTAGCTCTATATTATGGTTTATTAGGGGCAGTAGCATTCATGCTTCAGTCAATCCAGGAAGAACACTGAACTTCCAATTCTTTTCAAGGCTATTTTTAAATATAGTATATATATATATAGAGAGAGAGAGAATTTTAATTCAGTTTACCTTCTAGTGGCAAAGCATATGTTCCAGCAGTCTAAGCTTAAACCCAACTGGAATCACAACTCAGATCGAAAACCTCCTCTATCTTCCCCTGTTCCAATAAAAACATTTTCTTTTCTTTCTGAATTAATTGGAACAGAAAGGAAATTGATCCCAATCAGGTTCACTGGAGAGGAATAACTCAAGTTAAAGTTCACTATCTCAAATCTTGTCAAGATGCAGAAAACTCCATCCACTCCCAAGGGTTTTTCTTTTATTAATGCAATTTGCAAACTCGCTCCAGGAAATTGCTGGATTACCCCGGGATTCGGTGCTTGAGTAAGCAGGCAATAGCAGGTTCTGCTCTACAACAGTTGACCATACTGTGTGCATACCAATGAGGCCTGTTGAAAGAGCTGCAGTTCTCCAAATCAAAGATCAATAAACTCAGCTTCTCGGTTATTGTGTTCAACTACAAACAAAATGGAACTCGACAGAAATCATTTCGGGGGAATGTGATTTGTAAAATCCAGGCAGGCGATGGTGTGGGGATTTAACTGCAATGAAATAATTCTCCTCACTGTTTCCAAAGGTAATTTACTTTTATATATCAACTCCAATATTATTTACTAGGTATGGATTCAACAGACAGGACATACAGTATAACATTTTAGATTTCCCGGGTTGGTAGAGTGAGAATATTTTACTATTGGTCAATTGTATCATTATGCTATTATGTTTCTTCCTTTCACCTCTGCCATCTCTACACACCCCCAACTCTACACACCCCCAACTCTACACACCCCCATCCTCTCAGTCATATAGACTCCCTCTGCTCGCTCACTAAATCTCCATGTTCCCATGTAGTCAATTACAATGTATTAGGCATATTAAATACCTTCTCAATCAATCGTTACAGATATTTGACTTGCAGCACATACAGTGACTTCTGGTTGTCCTTTAAAGCTTACAGCATAGTAGATTGTCTGGATATTATGTGTGGCTTGGTGACATTTCACTTTTGGATTGTCCTTTATAACTCTGATAATGAGGCTCCACGATGGAGAAATAGTGCTGTCTGTTAATAGCACATCAGCAGACCAAGCTAGTAACAAGACTGTATGTTTAGTTCCCTGTTGTCAATCACCAAGGCCCAGGGTGTAGCTTGACTTCAGATTAGGAATACGATACAGAGGTCAAAATGCTCAAATAAAAACAAACAATTTCCCAAAAATACTCTGAAAATCCTGCTAGAGTTTGGTGAAGGGGTCTAAGCTTCCAACTCTAGACCACACATGCCCCCCGGCGATGGGTGTTCGAACTCCAGGTAAGACGGTGTCTGTGCCCTTCCTCACTGTTCCCCCTACATGCTTTTCTCCCTAGCCTGTGTCCTACTGTCGTGTCAGTACAAACATAACCTCCCAAAAAAACTGCGTTACTGTAAGCTATGGAAAATAAAAGAATTAAGGAAAAAGGCAATTACTTAAAAAACAAAGACACCATAACGCAGTATTCTGTAAAATAAAACATAAAACTAAGACTAAAAGATAAAAATGGTATTGCTTTCATTCTCCATGTTGAAAGAACATCAATGAGTAGGTCAGACTAGACACCATCTGCAGTATGGCCACAATCTAATTGGTGTAACGAAAGCTGGCTGGCAGGGTACACACCTAGGATCTGAGTCATAAGGACCTCACACACAGTACACACCCACACACCAATACATTGGTCCCCCTCTGCTAACTTTGCTACCGCCCTAGTTCAGAGGCAAGCCCGTTCAGAAGCACTCTGTTGCCTGACTGCATAAACAGCCTACATATTCAGATAAACAACCAACAGAACCTTTAAAACAGTTTTGTAGTTGTGTGGATGAAACATTTTTACATTTCACAGAGTAAACCCGTAATAAATCCGTAAAGTATTCACTGTGCTTTACTTTTTCCACATTTTGTTACACCCTTATTCCGAAATGGATTGAATTAGTTATTTCACTAATTTAAAAGCACATGTGTATAAGTATTTACAGCCGTTGCCATGACACTCATAACTTAGCTCAGGTGCATCCTATTCCCACTGAACATCCTTGAGATGTTTCCACAACCTGATTGGAGTTCACCTGTGGTAAATTCAGTTGATTGGACATGATTTGGAAAGGCACACACCTGTCTATATAAGGTCCCGCTGTTAAAAGTGCATGTCAGAGCACGATCCAAGGCCAAGGAATTGTCTGTAGACAACAGAGACATGATTGTATCGAGGCACAGATCTGGGGAAGGGTACAGAAAAATATCTGTATCATTGACGCTCCCAATGAGCACAGTGGCCTCCATCATCCATAAATGGAAGAAGTTTGAAACCACCAGGTCTTGGCGATCAGGGGAGAAGGGCCTTAGTCAGGGAGGGGACCAAGAAACCAAAGGTCACTCTGACAGAGCTCCAGCATTTCTCTGTGGAGAAAGGAGATCCTTCCAGAAGAACAACCATCTCAGCAGCACTCCACCAATCAGGCCTGTATTGTAGAGTGGCAAGACGGAAACCACTCCTCAGTAAAAGGCACATGAGAAGCAGCCTGGAGTTTGCCAAAAGGCACCCGCAGGACACTCAGACCACGAGAAAGCCGAATGTGGAAAAAGTGAAGTGCTGTAAAACCTTCCGGACACACTGTAGCTGCTATCATCAGTGACATGACCTACAGTACAGCGATGAGCAAACTACTCTCTCTCTTCCATACTGCAGAACTGAACGGAGAGCCGGCAACACTATTTCTCACAGTTCAAATGCAATAATTAGCACGTAAATCAGATGAGTTATAATAGGTGTGGTTAATATGTTTCAAGTACTGAACAATTTTATAATTGCATGTTTTATTTCTCCATTGACACAGAAAGCAACAGAGGAATAATATGGAGTAGATTGAACCCAAACCTGATTCGCAGCCTGGAGCAGACAGACAGTATCTTGCAGGGTGGTCAGACAGTATCTTTACATTTTTAATCATTTTGCTGCCAATTTTCCTGGCATTATTTACAGACAGGCATCCACACAGGCAGCTCTGTGTTGCTCTAGACGCTGCAGTTCACATGCTGACCATGCACTGCCCTTTGTTCTACCTGACCTGTTTAATACAGTATCTTATGGGTAGCAGACAGTATCTTATGGGTAGCAGACAGACAGTATCTTATGGGTAGCAGACAGTATCTTATGGAAAGCAGACAGTATCTTATGGGTAGCAGACAGACAGTATCTTATGGGTAGCAGACAGACAGTATCTTATGGGTAGCAGACAGACAGTATCTTATGGGTAGCAGACAGTCAGTATCTTATGGGTAGCAGACAGTATCTTATGGGTAGCAGACAGTATCTTATGGGTAGCAGACAGTATCTTATGGGTAGCAGACAGTATCTTATGGGTAGCAGACA
>JACXGM010030903.1:0-13137 GCA_016801145.1 Umbra pygmaea
AATACCAGCAGTATGGTTCACGGAAACAGGCAGAATAATCCAAACAGGCAATGCAGAGGTCAGACCGTAATAGCAGGTATGGCTAAGGTACAGCTAGGGATATCCACAGGCAGAGTAATTCACACAGGCAGAGGTCAGAACAGAATAGCATGTATGGCTAAGGTACAATAAGGGATATCCACAGGCAGAGTAATTAAAACAGGCAGAGGTCAGAACCATAAACAACACTTGAATGAATAGAATGCTCAGTAAAGATTTGTACTTACAATACCTCGCAGGGAGGCTATGGATGTGTGTGGCTTATATACAAAATGGAGTGAGCAGGTGTGGTGAACCAGGATAATTGAGTCCGGGTATGTGAACTGTAGTTCTGAGGAAGTATGACTAGGGAAGCTGTAGTCCACAGGAAGTAGAACTGATGAATGGGAATTGTAGTTCTGAGCGGGATGGAATAGAGAAGTGGCAGTGTCCAGGGAAGGGGAACTGGGAATCGTTACAGCCGGCAGGGATTTTATATCCCTGGCAAGTTTAATTAAGCCGGACAGGTCAAAGGAGAGGAGGCAGATAAAGCAGACATGACATCCTTAATTTTTTGAGTGGCACATATCTTTTTTCCAAAAGAGTATTCCTTGAAGAGTATTTTATGTTTGCATCACCATTTGAACAATTGAAATAATTAATATTCGACAGGAACGGTGGCCATCTTTACTTTTTGAGGGACAAGCATCTTTTTCCATTAACATGTCCTTTAGAGAGTATTTGTATCACATTTTATGCTTGGATCCCTGTTTGAATAATTGATATAATAAGCATTAAAATGGCCGCCATATTTAATTTTTTTTCCAAAATAGTGGCATTTAGACTATAGGAACATTTTTTTTTTCTAATCTCCTGCACTAGCAGCAGTCTAGTGTTTATTATTCAGATGAACTGATGATGTGTAGAAAGAGCATGTGTGGTTTGATGCCCTGAGGGATGTGGTGTAATCTGAAGGCCAGTCTTCTCTAGTACAGTGACACACAATAGGCCTAACACATTGGAAACTTTCAGTTGTCTGTGTCAATGTCACATCCCCTTATTGTGAACCACCACTCAAATTACCTTTATATATTTAACTAATTAACACTTAATCAACAAAATTGGCAGGTGGACTGAAAATAGGGTGAGAAATATTGAAACCAATAGAGAACGAAAGTGGATCTGAGCAAGAATGAGAGACAGAGACAGAGAGAGAGAGAGAGATGGACATCCCCCAGAGTGTTTATGACAGTGAGGTTCACGTTAGCAGGTCTCACTCTACACTGAGCTGCTCCTTACTGTCACTCACTCCACAGGAAGTTATGCGTTCCTCACTAGTCCCTCCTCCTGTGACTCAGACACCAATCACATTCTCCTTATAAGATCACTGCTTAGAATAGCAAGACAGGAAATGCTAAGAAGCAAATAACATCAGGACAACATACATTTTGATCTACATCTGTATTTCTTCAATAGTGTTCCAACACTATCTTTTACAATTGTCTATTGATTTGTACTTTTCTATGAAACATCACCAACTTGAAAATATACACAAGGATTAATGTAAGAAAATTATTTTCTGCAGGCATTTTACTTCACACCTCCCCAGTCTACTCATAACCTGTAATGCTGAGTTTGTGTTCTGAGTGGGAGTGTTGGAACAGACTGAAAGTCCAACAAATATGCACAGCAGAGATAGATTTACATTATGCTTAACATAACTACACTATAAAAAGTAAATATACACTAACATACTACAAAATGTTAAAGTCAAACATTTCTTTAAATATATGGAGACCATTTTCCCTCCTCACACCTTTCCACCTTCATTTCCATCTTGTCATCTTGTAGCAGCGTACACTACATTGGGTTCCAGTAGCTTCTCTCTTTTCCTGTCCATCTTCTTCTTTTTAGAGTTAAAATTCAGGCTGGCATAATTCAATGAATCAGGATGTTGGTCCTGTAAATTTAGTAACACCAATTTATAAAATATTCATTTACACAGTTTGTCAATTCCTGGTATTCTCAAGAAAACTGCATTTACCTGAACATTGTGTGGTGAAAGTTGACATTCAGTTTCTAAAAAGATATAAAAAAAGAGAAGAGACTGTTTCAGATGATCTCACTATTGTAGTGACATCTTTATTTTTACTGACTCAAACCTTCAAATAATTCTGCGCTGGTGAGATCAGAAATAATTAATTTCAGTGACCAGCTTACAAAAGCTTTAAAGTTGATGTTTTTAAAATTTGAAAAATATGAAAAGCTATTTAGAGGGACCACTGATTCAACTACACAATGCAGAGCTTTGTTACACAAAAAAAAGCAGAGATTATAATGCATAATTTCAATAAATGTTTGACCACCACATGCCAATTAACAAACACTGTGTAAGCACATCTCTGCATTCCAATTCCTGTTCAAATGTCAAAATAAGCACTGCAGAGTGTCGGGAATCCTTGAAACAGGCCAGATAGGTCAATCAATATGTTATAACTAACAAATTAATGTGCACCGAAATAAGACAATGCATTCTGTGCACATTCATTTGAAAGAAAAGGCATTCTGGAGAGTTATGTTTAGTGATTTACCAGCAGATTTACACCCTTGGATTTCATTACAAATCATTATTTAGATCTTAAATAATGTAATAAATACCGGTAGTAAATTATAAAACAGTATATGCATGTGAAACACTGTAGTAATATTCACTTCCAGTCAAGACAAAACAATATGATTAGGGCAATAAGGATATATTTAGTGTCCTTCAGATACATTTATGTTTGATAGGCAACATATCTGACACAATTTAAAATCCAATTAATCCTGATATTGGAGATATGTTAGGGAGTGCCTTGGGAATCCCCGTTAGATCAGTATTTATTTTGAAAAACTTTTTTTGTCGGTACAAGTTAGGAATTTAATGTGAACAGTTTTGTTTACAGGCCACATATGATGAAAAGGCTTCATACCTGTGTTTAGTCTGGTTGTGTTTAGACTGGTTGTGTTAAGTCTGATCTTGATCACCAGGATGAGGATAACTATCAGTAGGACAGCAGTCACACCAACCAGGATCACGACCAATGAGAAGAGGTCCGTTAGTCCATCCTTGTCATCATCCTTACCTAAAACAATTAATTTAATTTCACAACTGTGCTCTTTGATACCTAAGGTGTGAGTGTTAAAATCATGGTACAGTAAATTATGTTGTAGTGTTTGACCTCATTTCAGTAATTAAAAAAATCTCAAAAGATCTGACTATTAAAATTAGTGTTTGTAATAGTAGCTCAATATTAACATACCTTCTTGAAGCTCTACTGGCTCCTCTCCGTTATCTTTTGGATGACATAGCAATAAATAGTACAGGTTCCATAATAGTTTACAAAAATGTATCTTATTAACAACTTTTTAATTTATATGGCACACTTTTGATACATTTTACATGGCATACAAAAAATTTATATATATATACATCACAACATATAAATGATTGAAAAGATTACCTATGACCTTTAGGTAGGTAACATTGGTGAAGATAAAGTATGACTCGTACAATCCACAGAAGTACCGGCCAGAGTCAGCAATGTCCACTTCTGTGATTTTGAGGAATATTGTTCCGTCCCTGATGAACATTTCCATATGGCTGGGATGAGCACTGTTATGATGTCTGGTGAACGGCTTTGTGCTGTACATAGACATGATGCACAGAGGCTCTGATTCATTAACTTGCTTGAACCAGGCTACATGTCCTGGAGCTTTAAGGATATTGGTGCACTGCAGAGTGATATTGTACCCTGGATGGATCACCACTGAAGCTGGTAGAGAGACCAACATGACCGTGGTCAGACCTGAAACACAACAAGATGAAGCACAATAAATAATTGTAAATTCAAGTGATTTGGAATTCCCAACTATTTGAGTGATCACATTCATCAATAAATCACAAGATTTCAATTTAGGATACATTTATTGATAAATCACAACATTTCAATACACAATACATGAACTTACTGAAGCCGTAGAGGATAAGAACTGATACATGAATGTGGTCCATTCTGTGTGTAGATCAACACTGACAAACCATGAGGACTGAATCATCAGAAACAAGAGATGAAAGTTGCTATTATGGGCGGGACACGGAGTGACAAGCAGAGCTACATGTGATGATCACACATAATTACTGCGCAACACAAACCATGTGCATTTCATTTGAGTGAGATAACAATACAGTGTAGCTGATGACATTAGTTAACTTTCATAGATTCTAGAAATTCTAAAACATTATACAAATGTCATAAGATATGCTGGTGCAGAGAATAATGGAGAAAGATTTGAATTTGCATTTTTTACAGAAAGTAACTGCCATTTAATCAGAAAATTATTGATCAAAATAAAGGGTCTTCGGTGAGCCAAAACATATAAAGTTATCTTATAATTAGAAAACCTACAGCACTAACAACTAACACACAACTGACCTAGAACAATGAACCACACGGACCCGAAACACTAACAGGGACTAAATACCCATGTACATGAATAAGTGGATGTAGCTGTGGCTTGATTGACGGTGATCTATTGGCTAACAAAGTAATCAGTATAAGTCAGGGAAAACAGAAATCAGCACACAAAATGGAGTCTGTGACCTGGAACACCAACTCCAGACCTCCAGGATGGGGAGACCATTACAGTACCCCCCCAAAGGTTTAGCTCCAGCTGTGTAAGGCCCCTCAGGAGGGTGACCGAGATGCCACCATCAAGCATCGAGAAGGAAGGGAGGGCAGCAGGAACCCGCCCAGGGAGGGGTCCAACTTCAGGAGCCCTCTGTCCAGAGGGCTTCCCCGGGACCAAAACCGGCCAGACATCGGACAGGGGGAGGAGCCACAAGGGGTGGCATAACAGGCACCTGTGGAGAAGGCAGAGGGGTGGATTTGCAGGTACAGGGGGCGGTGCAGCTGGTATTGGCTGAGGTGTTGGCAGTGATGCCCTAGACTCAGCTGCAGGGGACATCCATTATATTGCACAGAACGTCGGTGTTTATCCCTAAATCCTTTTTTTTTTAACTGTTTACTAAACTGTCGTGCGCTGTCAAATTGCGGGATTAATTTCAGTCGCGTTGCACTTGAACATAATAGCGTTCGTCATCAGAAAAATGCAGTTAATAATGATATAACACACATAAAATGTAATTGAACACATGTAATTCCTCCAGCTCCGGGTATATATCAATGGATTGTCTGAACCCCAAATGTCTGGTGACCCGCCCGGTTATTAATATTAGGATGATTTCAGAGGGAGAGAGATCATTCAATTTGCTAACAACGTGTAGGAAAACAATTGTAGGCTATATGCCTCAACAATTTACAGAAAATATAAATAAAACAGGCAGAACAATAATATCAGGCAACTTGTAAGTCTTATTTAAACAACCGTTTTCATAGAGAAGTAGCCTATCTTAATTTGGCCGGTAGAACGGGTAGGCTATCATAATTCCTATTTTTTTATAATAAAGATGTAAACTGTAGGCTATTTCTTGATATTTTAAAATATGAACAAAGGGGTCTAGGGTTAGCTGCATAAACAACCCAACCCGTGATATGTGGAAAACTCAGTGTGTGTAATGTGAGTGTTAGGTTACATATTAGGCTAACGAGCCAGCCACAGGTGTATTGACAGATATTGACATGACAGCCACTAGCTAGCTATCGCTTCATCACGAAAAAACACTTTATTACAAAATTATAATTTATTACTTAAAACCTGTGGCTGGTTAGCATGTCTACATCAGTGACAATCTTTTTGTGGTAAGTGAATGTTAAAATCTTTTTTATTTTTTAGATGGTCTTATTTGGAATTTGGTGTTGAGATTTAAAGCGAGAGGAATTGTCCGCCATGTTTTTTATTTTGTTCAGATCCTCAGGGGGGCGTAGTGATACTTTGATTACATACTAAGCATTTCAGTGAAAAGGCAACATTCTACAGTGCAGATATCAGGGAATTGTCATAGGCTTGGAATGCAATTTTAGCCAATCAAATTGCAGAAATCTCCGGACACCGTTTTATAATTTCATATAACACATCCATAATTTATGCGGGTTTGGTGAACATCAACCAATAAATTGACAGCTTCCAGCAAAAATTACAGACTGCAGTCATCAAAGATGAATCCTGAAGCGAAAGAGCATAAATAAAAGAAAAGTCCAATTGAATTGGAAGTACTCGTGTGACAGGCCGCAGACAACAAAATGCTTTCATTAAAAACACTTTTAAATTATACATTTTTAGGTGAACCAAATTCCAACTTTACCCATCAAGCGCCCAAAATAGAATCCACCTTGGCGAGGAGTGACACATGAATTCCCGGTCCAAGCGCACCTATCCATCTTTCTCCTGATCCTCAGAGTTCCCGCACGGTTCTGTCCAGAATTGGGTAGAGTAGCCAAAATCTGTTCTCAAGTAAAAGTACAAGTACTTATGGAAATATTTACTCAAGTAAAAGTAAAAGTAACAACCGTAATAATTACTTGAGTAAGAGTAAGAAAGTATTCGATGAAAAAACTACTCAAGTAGTTAGATACTAGTTACTTTCGATCTGATTGATAAGAAGCAAAAACCCTGACTTTCAGACTACTTGGCGAGCTTTCAAATACCTCTCCTTAAAGGTCTTATTGTTTTGCTTACAATCTTTGTTTTCAGGTCATTTGAGAGTTGTTTTGAGCCCCCTATTTTGCCACTCTTCAGAGTGTTAAAGAGAACAAAAATTTGCAATTGGCCACCTTAAATTATTGGATTCACTTCTCTATAAAGTTCAAGGCTTTATGAGCTCACCAAACCAATTGTGTGTTCCAATTAATCAGTGCTAGGTAGTTAAAGGTATTCAAATCAACAAATGACAAGGGTGCCCACATTTTTTGCACCTGTCTATTTTCGTTTTGATGCAAATTGCACATTTTCTGTTAATCCAAAGAACCTCATTTCACTACCAAAAAATGTCTGTGTCATTCAGTTGTTTGATAGACAGCTCCCCTCAACAAAGAATAAAAGACATGACCCCCCTTGTTTTGCTCCAGTGGTCCATTCCATAAATACTGAACAGTCCCTAACTATCTTTTTTTCATGTTGGTTTACACGTAAGGATACGACAAATATAGTATTGATGTAAACCATCGCTGTCGGTAATCTGATCATACAATCATTTTAAGTTCAAATTTGATCATAGGCACGTTTCATGAATGAGTGTGTGTTCTGTGACTTCCATGTGTCAATGAAGTCACAGAACACAGGCACTCTGAGCTATAGTGATCCTGGGGCCCCCTCTTCGTTGGTGTGAGGAGGCTGTCCGGGAGCTACTATTTTAAATGTAAGGATATATTTAAAAAATATATATATATATATTTGTTTTCAGTGTTTATGCCACTGTGAGAGCATAATACGCTATATAAGTATACTCGTTATGCCCGACCTACCAAAGAGGAACACGAGACCGAGAAAGGGAAAACACGCTGCATGCTCTCTCCCTTTTTTACCATTGGAGGAGCACGGCTTGGAGAGGAAACTGGAGGAGATGCTCCCAGTTCCACCATAAGGGATTTTGTGGAGAAATGTGGCTACACACCACTGATGTGGCCTTATCAGGGCTAACTTCAGGTGAGGCAAACCCCCACAACGGAGCCCTGGGAGAATCCCTATGGGGATGAGGATTTGGGCCTTTTTTTCTCAGATGAGGAGAGTAAAAAAGAGGAATGGGCCCCAGATGAGGTGTATGAGGAGCTGCACTGGGGTCTCCCAATACTTTTTTTGGGGGGGCTATATGTGTTGTGGTAGGACCGGTTTCTCACCAGGGAAGGCCACTACAACTCCAAATACTATAGTGCACAGCCCTTTCCAAGAGGAGCAGCCAGGGCAAGTGGCATTAACTCTATCAGGGGCCATCAAGGCACTGTGTATACCCATTAGTGAGCCATGGTGGTTATACACAGATGTTCCACCAGCCACGGGCCCCTTTGCTAACATCAAGCTGATGTTGCCTCCCTTACACCAACCCTGGCTGACGAGGGAGAAGAGCATCATTATCTTTAGGCCCCTGCTCAGCCGGCTCACCTCCAGGCCTGTGCTCAGCCGGCTCGCCTCCAGGCCCCTGCTCAGCTGCCTCCAGAGCTCCCAGCTGCCATGGACCTGAAGTGCATTATTCTACCTCCTTCGCCAGAGTTTGAAGACTCAGCGCTGGTGTCTACAGGGCCCCCCTCTGCACTGGAGTTTTCTGGGCCCCCCTCTGCGCTGGAGTTTTCCGGGGCCACCTCTGCACTGGAGTTTTCCGGGCCCCCCTCTGCGCTGGAGCATTCCGGGCCCACCTTAGTGCTGGAGTTTTCCAGGCCCCCTCTGCTCTGGAGTCTGCCGGACCCCCCTCTGCACTCGAGGTCTACCCAACACCACTGCTGGGGTGGCTGCCTGGCCTGCAATGAACTCTGGCGGAGCCTCTGCCTTGGTGAATGCTTTGGGGGGGAGTCTGACTGTGGGTGCACTTTGGGGGGGTGTTTGGCCCTCCCTTCCCTTTTGTTTCCTGGCCACCTCAGAGTTGCAGCCTTTGGAGGGGGGTACTGTAACGTCCAGCCCAGTATTGTTTTAGTTAGGCCAATGCTTTGCACTGTAGTTATAGTTTGATTTCTATGAAATGTACCTTTAAGTTAATGTGACACCTCTTGCTAGGTAAGGTTATGCTGGTATCTTGTGATCTGATTATCTGTTTGTGGGTGTGAAAAGGCTGTCCAGGAGCGACTATTTTAAATGTAAGTGTGTTGTTGAAGTTTATTCTACGCTATTTACTTTTTTTTAATTAGCTGTCAGGATCCCAGGCCGCTGTGAGAGCATGGTAATATATATGGAATCATTGTGCACTCGCATTCACTTGTTTAACTGCAACTGTATTAGGTTGTGAAAGCAGTGTGGTATGTGCTTGAGTTTATGCATACATTCTACATATATAAATATTTTTGTTTTGAGTGTTTATGCCACTGTGAGAGCATAATAAGCTATATAAGTATACTCGTTGTGCACGCGCTTCAACTGTTTGCCTGCAACAGCATTACATGTATGCTTTCCCGGATTGTTCATTTTATAGGCAACAACCCTCTACTGCCTGCTTCAGTCATCCTCTCACCTCTACACCACACCAAACACATGACATTTTCTCCCGAAAGTGTGTTAGCTAAGTCTGTGAACCCATTTTCCTTATTTCAGTATGGTTTTTAAATCCCATACAAAAAATGCCACTGAGGCAGAATAACTTAATCCTTGTCTCCTTCAGCTTCCTGCAACTAGTTTTTCTGCACCACTTGCTCACATTTTTTTAATTTCTTTTACATTTTGACAGGTATCATTCCTAAGGTTTGTAAGACTGCTCTAGTAATTCCACTTTTTAATGTGGAGATCCCAGTGATTTAGACAATTATAGACTTATCTCTAGGCTTTCTTGTCTTGTGAAACTATTTGAAAAAACTATTAACCTGCAGTTTTTTTTTTTGGATTGTATTTTTAATGCATATAAGTCTGGCTTCAGAACAGGGCATTAGAACAACCTCTGCTCCTACTCTGATACTGGATGACATTATAAGCGGTATTGAATAAAGTTACCATTGTGCAGCTCTGTTTATTGATTTATTTAAGGCTTTTGACACTGTGAATCAGCCATTACTTTTCAAGAGGCTGTCATCAATTGTACTATACCTGGCTGCCTCTAGATGGTTGTAAAATTCTGATATGTCACTTGGGGTGCCCAAATGTATGCACCTGTCTATTTTTCTTTGCATTTCTATGCATATTGTACATTTCTCTTAATCCAATGAACCTTATTTCACTACTGAAATATTATTGTGTCCTTCAGTTATTTGATAGATCAAAATGAAATTGCTGATCCAATCACCCAATTATTTATAAATGAAAATCAGGAAATTGTCAGGGGTGCCAAAACGTTTGCATACAACTGTATACACAGAGGGTAATAAGAAACAGGTGATCTGAATACAGTTGATTGGAATCTGGGCTAGGTTCATAAAGACTCAGGATGTTGGGGATTGCTGGTGTAGGGCGTTAGAAAACTCAAGGGCATACATACACAAGGGTATACATACAAAGGGAAAACACTGGAACTTGTGCAAGACCTAAGTCAAAGAATGAAAATAAAATAATAATAATTTGTTTAACTTATATAGGGCTATTCAAGGAACCCAAAGCACTCCTCATCCACCACCAATGTGTAGCACCCACTGATGTAGGTGATGCACATCAGCCATTTTAAGCCAGAATGCTCACCACACATCAGCTATTAGGTCGAGAGGTGAGTAGTTATATACACCAATTAGGAAGGAGGGGGATTATTAGATGGCCATGTCTGAAGTGAGGCCTTGTGAATTTGGCCATGACACTGGGGTTAACACCCCCACAAATAGTGCCATGGGATTTTTAATGATCACAGAGAGTCAGGACACCCATTTAACATCCCACCTGAAAGAGAGTACCAAACGCAGGGCAGATGTCCCATCACTACCCGTGGACATTGGGCATGATCTTTAGACCAAAGGGAAGAAAGCCCCCTACTGGCCCTCCAACACCACTTCCAGCAGCACTGGTCTCCCATCCAGGGACTAACCAGGCATGGCCCTGCTTAGATTTAGAAGCAAATCAGCACTGGAATACAGGGCACTATGCTGCTGGCAGAACCGGACACAGGATACAAGGACATCATTATAAAAACACCCCCCAAGGAGCCCCTGCCGGCGCGATGAACAGCAGAGGGGCCTGCATTGGTTAAGATCAAGCCACCTGGACCACCGAAGGAGACCAGGCAGCGGGAAGCCAGGCAGGAGGAGGCCAGGAATGAGGAAAGCCAGGCAGGGACCAGGCAGCAGAGGACACAGGAGGCAGCCAGGCGACAGGATTGCCCGGCGGAGACCAGGCGGCAGGAGTGCCCGGCGGAGACCAGGCGGCAGGAGTGCCCGGCGGAGACCAGGCGGCAGGAGTGCCCGGCAGAGACCAGGCGGCAGGAGGGCCCGGCAGAGACCAGGCGGCAAGAGGGCCCGGCAGAGACCAGGCGGCAGGAGGGCCCGGCGGAGACCAGGCAGCAGGAGGGCCCGGTGGAGACCAGGCGGCATGAGTGTGGACAGGACTGGAGCAGGTACAGATTGGGACAGGTCCATGACTTGTTCCTGGACACCTGTCTGGAAAGGAGCCCGGACAGAGGATTAGGCAAGGAGGTCAGGCAAGTAGAGTTCCGTACACAGGTATCCAGGCAGACAAGATCAGGATCCAGAATAAACAGTAAACAGGCAGGGTTCGGTACACAGGTAGATCCAGAACAGTACAATACCAGGCACAAGGAAGTCCAGACAGCAGGCAGGTTTCGGTACACGGAGAGGCACTGGCAAAAGCAAGGAAGGGAAGATCCAAAAGAGTAGTCACAGGGCAAAAACAGGTTAAGACAGCTCAAAGACAGCATACAAGACGCTCAGTATGTAGTTAGATGAACAAACAATACCTCGCAATGAGGAAAACAAAAGGACAGATATATATATATATACACACACACACACAGAGGGTAACAAGAAACAGGTGAACTGAATACAGGTGATTGGAATCTGGGCTAGAAGGATGCGTTCATAAAGGCTCAGGATGTTGGGGATTTCTGGTGTAGGGAGTAGGAAATCACAAGGGCATACATACATAAGGGAAAACACTGGAACTTAAGCAATACTTAACTTAAAGAATGAAAACAAAACAGAACAGGACACAGGATACAAGGACATCAATACAGTTTTGCAACTTGTTTTTTGTTTGTATTTTTATTCCCCTGTGTAATTCTTGTGTTATTTGTGTAATTCATGTGTAAATGTTTTGTCTTGCACCCTCTTCATTTTATCTTGCCCAGGTCACCGTTTTAAATGAGACGTTGTTCTCAACATGCCCACCTGGTTAAATGAAGGTTGAAACAATGGTGTCAGTGGCAATGGCATCATCTGTGGATTTGTCAGGGCGGTAAGTGAATTGAAGAATGATTTTTTACAAGATTCGCAAAGCACAAATATAAATACATGTGCACTGTGAGCTTTTACAGTCTGTACAGAAATGTAAGATTGTTGAATAATGTGCACTGTCCCAAGTAAATAAATAAACAATACCAATGTACGGTTCACAAGATAATCATTGCTCTAGACTGTCATTAGACCAAGGAGGGTTAAAATACATTAGCCAAAGCTGGACATACCTGTACATTCATGCTCTACCTTTCGCACTTTTACACTCAGTGGCATGGTGACGAATGCAAGGGGGAGAATACTCACGACTGCCAGCAGATTTGAAAGCCTGTTGAAGATGGAAGATCACGTCTATTCTCGAGGACATGTAATGGCAGCACAGGCCCTAGCAAGAACCGTTCGCCTGGCAACACCAACTATATTATGCCGGCAACACGAAATCTGATTTTACATTTCTAAATAACACTGCTCGTAAATCATTACAAAAATCATTGCATACGTAGTGTGTCCATGTTCATGTGTTGCTAATATATTCAATCAAAATTGACCGGAGTTGATGAACACTGGCCTACGGAGATGTGTACAAACAGCCTTGCGTAAGGGCGCCTGCTGACTGCGGCAACTACTGGCAATCCTTTGCAACTTTGTCGCGAAAGCATTTAGCACCTCTGTGGGAGGTAGCAACTTCTTACGTCGGGTCTGTGTTCACATTGCGGCAATTGTTAACCAGACACTACCGACTTTTCGTTTTGCATATGCGCTAACTCTCCGGTCCACTACATGGCAGATGCAAAACATGAAGAAAATAAACACAAGACCCTCTTATTAAAAGTAGCTACCACAGAACCCATAGAGGAAATGTACTTCAGTGCGGGCATCGCGGTTGGAGACGGCTGATAACGCTGCAATTTTTGGCAATGGGTAAGTTAATGTCATGTTTTTAGAAAATTACAAAAGTAGTTTGTCAGCTGTAATTTGTTTGCTAACGTTATATACAAACGTTTTATTCCATCATAAAAACGAATTTTGTTACATTGAAACTTTGAGAAATAGGCTATATGCACAGCTCCACTACTTCCTGAACTTAAGGCAGCTC
>JACXGM010030904.1:0-13137 GCA_016801145.1 Umbra pygmaea
TGGGATTCCTACCTTTAAAATGAATTTTATTTCATGTTTCTATGTGCTACAGAGGCTTAGATATTAAGGTTTTGGTAGACGTGGACAATTCTTAGTATTTTTTCAGAAAACCCTCAGGAGATAAGGATGTTCATCCTAGAATACCATAGGTTTTTATAGGCGTTTTTAGCAGGCGTTTTAGGAGTAAATGGGTTAACAGAGTTAATCAATAAAAATAACATAGGGGTGGACTTTTTTTCTACAAAATCATGTTTGATAATTGAGTGCAAGGTCAATTCTATGAACAACAATAGAAAAATATCATAGACCTTTAATCAAAGGAGTACTTAATATTCCACTGAAAATGAACTTTTTTATATTTAAATAATAAAAGATCTACGGATAATGGATAATGGTTCCCTACACTATGAAATGCTTGGTCCACGAAAGCATGGCCTAAATGCATGATTAATAAATATTGCAAGTCTGACCGGCGCAGTTCGATTTACCACAGACTGTGGAAGCAAAACTTTTTTTAAAACTTCTTTAAAAAAAAAATGTAATCTTGCGATTCATGAACTACAGCAGGGCAGCCAGACCCTGCTCATGTGGAGCTACCATACTGTAGATTTGCTCTTCAACCGTAATAAACAACATGTTGATTAGTACGGTAGATAAGTTGAATTAGGTGTGCTAGCTCAGCGGTAGTTCAAATACATGGACTGGCTGGCGGTCCCTGAGGAGAGGTTTGAGAATGACTGGCTTACATCTTGGCTGTCATGAAACACTATTTTAGGTTATATCGAAACAATGTGTTTATTGATGAGAATGGCTGGAAATATTGGAACACTAACATTGTACAAATATCGTGGTGTCACACCTAAAAAATGTATATATAAAAAATTGGAGAAAATGGGGGCTTCAGGTGGCGTAGTGGGCTAAGTTGCTGCCTTGCAGGACAAACTACTTCATGAAAGTCAGTGGTTCGAACCTGATTATGGTCTCTCCAACTTTGCCCAGGCCTCCAGCACAAGGCAGCGCAAATTGGCATAGCGCTGCCCAGTATTAGGGATAAATAAGCCGAATCATCAATCTTGCCACATTGCTCTCCAGCAACTCCTTGGGGCCTATTTTAACAATCTGAAATGCAAGTATCAAACGCAACATGCAAGTTGCAATCTAAAATGGGTAGGTCTGAAGTAGCTTCATTAGTCATAGGTATGGTTTGGGCGTAACATGCAATAAACCAATCAGAGCGTCATCTCACATTCCCTTTAAGAGCAGGCGCGCTTGTTCCATGGCAGATTGCTATTATAATGGCGGATTGCTACAAAATGTAAATAAAGAAATGTCACAAGACATACTTTCCAATGTTTTGGGCTAAATCTAACTGAATCACAAGGTTATGAATGCATGGTAATATTTTTGCAATGTAGTCTAACATTAGAGCGAGATTACTTTGCTTGCTGCTGGGGCATTTGGGTTACGTGGCAAGCAACAAGACATGCATTTCAATATCATGTCTCCTTAAGTCCTCTAATATTTCCTCATTTATGTCATCAACACATCCATGATTCAGGGACATGTTGTGTAAAACACAACAAGCCACAAAGAATGCTGCGTCTTGAGTAGTGTATAGTGCCTCCTGTCCTATCTAAACACCTGACGCACATTTTCAGTGTGCCGAATGTTCTTTCAAAAATGCTACACTGCGTGTTTGTGTGTGTTTTTGATTAAACAGCATTTCACACACTGTTGCTGGCATCAAATGGGGTCATCCTCAGCCATGTCTTTAACGGATAGCATAGCGTTGTCCCCTTCACAGCCACCCATCCAAGGGGGGAATCCCATTAAAGCTGGCAGAGTTTGCCATAAATGAGTGGTGGCTTGGGCCAGGGTAATTCGCAAAGACATGGCTGATTTTATTATTAGCATCGCAAATGACTTGTATGTTGATTGAATGGGTTCCCTTGCGGTTTATGTCTATCAGTGTGAATAAATCATTCTGAATAATTTGGGTAAATGGTTACACTAGATATATGCCTATTTTTTCACATCTTCGGACACCACAATGATTTCCCTTGTGTGGTAATATTTTTCCTTCTAATTATATATTGCAATAATGGGAACTGCTACATTTGTGTAGATGAGAGGAGCAAAGTGTGCGTTGTGCACACGCTACATTATGTTTAAGCATGCACCCTTATAATAGCATCTGAATAACACACCACTGACTTTTAACCAGGTTTTTCCAGGTCAGTGACCGAATTGTTTTCGGGAACTGCAATATACAGTGCCTTGCGAAAGTATTTGGCCCCCTAGAACTTTTCGACCTTTTACCACATTTCATGCTTCAAACATAAAGATATTAAACTGTAATTTTTTGTGAAGAATCAACAACAAGTGGGACAAAATCATGAAGCGGAATGAAATTTTTTGGATATTTCAGACTTTTTTAACAAATAAAAAACTGAAGAATTGGGCGTGCAAGTTAATACTTTGTAGCACCACCTTTTACAGCTGTAAGTCACTTGGGGTATGTCTCTATCAGTTTTGCATATAGAGAGACTGACATTTTTGCCCATTCCTCCTTGCAAAACAGCTTGAGCTCAGTGAGGTTGGATGGAGAGAGTTTGTGAACAGCAGTTTTCAGTTCTTTCCACAGATTCTCGATTGGATTCAGGTCTGGACTTTGACTTGGCCATTCTAACACCTGGATACGTTTATTTGTGAACCATTCCATTGTAGATTTTGATTTATGTTTTGGATCATTGTCTTGTTGGAAGACAAATCTCCGTCCCAGTCTCAGGTCTTTTGCAGACTCTATCAGGTGTCCACCATTCTTCCAGCATGGTCCTGTATTTGGCTCCATCCATCTTCCCATCAATTCTATCCATCTTCCCTGTCCCTACTGAAGAAAAGCAGGCCCAAACCATGATGCTGCCACCACCATGTTTGACAGTGGGGATGGTGTGTTCAGGGTGATGAGCTGTGTTACTTTTACGCCAAACATAACGTTTTGCATTGTTGCCAAAAACTTCAATTTCATCTGACCAGAGCACCGTCTTCCACATGTTTGGTGTGTCTCCCAGGTGGCTTGTGGCAAACTTTAAACAACACTTTTTATGGATATCTTTCAGAAATGGCTTTCTTCTTAACACTCTTCCATAAAGGCCAGATTTCTGCAGTATACGACTGATTGTTGTCCTATGGACAGACTCGCCCACCTCAGCTGTAGATCTCTGCAGTTCATCCAGAGTGATCATGGGCCTCTTGGCTGCATCTCTGATCAGTCTTCTCCTTGTATGAGCTGAAAGTTTAGACGGACGGCCGGGTCTTGGTAGATTTGCAGTGGTCTGATACTCCTTCCATTTCAATATTATCGCTTGCACAGTGTTCCTTGGGATGTTTAAAGCTTGGGAAGTCTTTCTGTATCCAAATCCGGCTTTGAACTTCTTCACAACAGTATTTTGGACCTGCCTGGTGTGTTCCATGTTCTTCATGATGCCCTCTGTGCTTTCAACGGACCTCTCAGACTATCACAGAGCAGGTGCATTTATACGGAGACTTGATTACACACAGGTGGATTCTATTTATCATCATTAGTCATTTAGGTCAATATTGGATCATTCAGAGATCCTCACTGAACTTCTGGAGAGAGTTTGCTGCACTAAAAGTAAAGGGGCTGAATAATTTTGCTCGCCCAATTTGTCAGTATTTTATTTGTTAAAAAAGTTTGAAATATCCAATAAAGTTTGTTCCACTTCATGATTGTGTCCCACTTGTTGTTGCTTCTTCACAAAAAATTACAGTTTTATATCTTTATGTTTGAAGCCTGAAATGTGGCAAATGGTTGAAATGTTCAAGGGGGCCGAATACTTTCGCAAGGCACTGTAGCACCAGGGAACGTTTGCGCCAGAACACCCCTCTTCTTTTCGGTGAACCGCCCAACGAACGCAAGTTCATTCCCTAATTTAAAGTCCCCTATGCGTCGGGTGCAAGATAGGAATGATACATGCGTTGGTGTAAAAAATGAATTGCGCTGGGTGTAAGTCAGGGCCCCTTGTGTGCAGATTGGGCACCTGTATATTCAATCACGGAAGTATAGTTGGTGAGAGTAATAATTGTGTACATAATCTGACGAAAGGCTTCTGTGTTGGATGAGCAGTGCAAAATAATTGGCAGCTCGGGGGTGAGAGTTATGAGTGAATAACCCAAATACAACTATGCAAGCACAATCAATGTAGTTATGATGTATTTAGATCTTCTTGAGTCATGCATAGTTATTTTATGTTATGCATAGTTATTTATTAACATAAGATAAAAAATATAACATAAACTGTAACCGTGACAGGGTCTTACTCTTAGTCAGCAACGACACTGACGGGCTATTGAAAAGCAAATTTCAATTTTAAAGCAGACACGTAGCCAGGTTTGCAGCTTGGGTGGGCCCCCCAAGAAACTGATGGACCTAGGGACATTTTACATTTGATTATTGTAATACACACAGGCAGGCTAATCTGATATTGACAGTAAAAAGGTGCTTATTAAAATGCATGTCCTACCTTTTGCAGAGATGTTATTTAATTGTAATATTCATTGATGAGCTGTAAGACATTCAATACCTTGCTCTTAAATCCATATTAAACTAATATAGGGCATGAATGATGAATAACATGGCCAGTGTCAACCAACATACAGTATGCATGTACAGTTACAATCAAAATAAGTAGGTTTATTTGTCAAAATGTACAGATTTTCAGCTGTTTGCAATGAATGAATCAAACAAAAGCAATTAAAATAGCTCAACACAATGACTGCATGAAATGGTTTCCCCAACTCAGCCCTGGAATGAGGTAGTGACATCAGAAATCAGTAATTTCACTAATCTATTCTTGGATTATGTCCTGTAATAATGTCCCGTGATAAACACTCCTCTATTATACCTAAAACTGCTTGGAAGCAGGAAATGGGTATGGAATTTTCAAAAGATTTCTAGGATGGAGTGATCGATAGAACAAGTTCCACTTCTTGCACATCTTGTGCTCGATTTGGACTCATTCAGTTCAAGGTGACCAACAGAGTTCATTACTCTAAGTCCAGACTGTCCAAAATGTAATTATGTTGAGAGGATTAAAATTGGTAAAATTGTAGAAATGTATTGATATATTGCTGTACACAGTATTTCTACTGTTCTTTTTTCTGATGAAATCATTATAAATAAATAAATAAAAATAATAAAGAAAGTCTATGACCATCATTATTCAGTTATCATAGTTGACACTTTACGTGTAATAATAGCCTGTCCTGTTATCAAACTGAAAAGAAATAACTAACATCTACTAACATAAATAACCTACAAGTTGCATTAAAACATTATTAAATCAGGCTGTGGACACCAGTTCAACAAATCCCTTTCTTTTAAGCATACTGTTGTCTTTCAGATGCTGTTAACTGTTCGTTTCTAGCATGTACGGTTCGGGAGTTATTAATAGAAATGTCAGAGTTGATGCTTCTGTAACTCCAGTTCTATGAGTGGAGCGGAGCCCCATAAGGGCCCCTATTGGTTTACCCTTCCTGCGCAGCAGGACACATCTGAAAACATTTTTGCATACCCGTCACTGACCAATGGGGTGACGGCGCGACCCCTATATATGCTGGGTTGGCACGCTAACACATCCTCCCGATAAACTGAAGCAGAATATTGGAGGAGTGATTAGGCCAAAAAAACCTATGTTGATCCGCTCCACTCATAGATCTGATGGCTTGGTCCTGACCACGTAAAGGGATATGTGCAATACCTCCTCTGTTTTGTTCTGAAAAGGAGGGGGGGAGAAAGCCTTCAATTCCAAAATCCTAGGTCTGTAAGAGGTCTTAATGATTTTAGGGAAGAAGGCTGGGTTCAGTCTCAGCACGGCTCTGCTATTATCACCATTGATAATACAGCAGTCCCGGTGAACCGACAGTGCACACAAGTCACTCGCTCTCTTCACTGAAACTAGAGCGATAAGGAGTGCAGTCTTAATAGACAGCAATCTAAGAGACGCTAGAGGTTCAAAGGGGGTTTTCTGTAAACTTCCAGGACCACGGATAGGTCCCATTTAGGGAGTCTCATTTTCACTGTGGGGCTCAAGCAGCACGCTCCCTTCAGGAAACGTGTTAACAGGGGGTGGGCGAAAACCGAAGAATTCGCCCATCCATCAAGACAAGCAGAAATCGCTGACTTGTAAACCTTAATGGTTCAAGGCGATTTCCCTTCCTCCAATAGATGTTGGAGAAATCTCTGTATAACCTCACAGGTTTGAGGGTTAACCTCACGCGATGCACACCAGCTCTCAAAGAGCTACCATCTGCATATGTGCAATTTTTAGCAAGTAGAGGTCGAACGTGCGCTTTGAATCTTTTGAATAACGTTCATAGGCAGACCGCTGTGACTTAGTCTCAACCATTCAGGACCCAGACCCAGAAAGGTTGGTTTAGAACGAGGGGGGGGAAGCATCCCGAGCCTGGATCTGCGCACCTCACGGAATGGAACGCGCCATGGGGGAGCACAGAGCATCTCCATCATTTTCGGAAACCAAGCAACTCCTGGTCTCTCCGGAGCTACTAGGATCAAAGACACATTATCCTGTCGCACTCTCTGCATCAGGTAGAACCAAAGCAGGCACTGAGTGTTCTCCTACAAGGCAACCAGGTCCACTTGTGCTCTGCCAAACCTGTTCCAAATCATTTTCATCAGATCTGGGTGTAGGGACCACTCGTCCACCCGTAGTCCCCCTCTCAACATGAGGTCTGCACCCACATGAAATGTTCCTGGAATATGGGAAGCAACGAGAGAGCGAACATGAGTTTTGGCCCAACTGCAAAACTCGATCGCCAGCTTGTGCATGGCGGAGGATTTAACCCCACCTTGTTGATTTATTTAGGCCACCGTTGTGCAGTTGTCCGACCACATGCGTACGTTTGCAACCAGCGACCTGTGGCGCCAGGTGGCGCAGAACCAGCGACTCCGCTCTGATCTCCAGAAGCTTGTTGCGGACAGAGTCCCTATATATTGATTACCCTAGCTTTGTGTTGAGTGGGGGGGCCAAGTACCACCCACGACCTGTCCAAGTGCGTTCCCCCCGATCCCGTCAGGAAGTGGTCCGTGTATACGGAAAGGTGAGATGTTACTCTGCTTAAGGGGGCCCTTAGGCCCAGCCTGTCTGCATCTCTCCAAAAAGCTAGTTTTTTGGCCTAGAGAGTCTGGAATGGTCAGACAGCGGTGGCGGTGACGCACCGGGTCCAATCCTAGGCTGGCAAACTATTGTTGTGTTTTGTGCATGTGTAGTAGGCCCAACAGCACCACTACATGTGCAGCCAACATCAGACCCAAGAGAGACATGACACATTTCGCTGACACTACTCTGGTGGGTGTGCAGCGCTAGAGCGCTTGAATTGGAGAATTGCCAGTCCTGAGACAGGCAGGCTCTCATGTTTAAGGAGTTTAACTTGAGGCCCAAATAAATCACCATCTGGGAAGGCCATAGTGTGCTCTTTTCCAGATTCAGGGCGAAGCCCAGAGCCATCAGGTGTTCCATTGTCTCCGATGCGTGAGACATGGCCTGTTCTGGGGACCTGGCTAGAATCAACAGGTCATCTAAGTCCCAGGCCAATATCCTGATGCCTCTTCTCTACAGAGGGAGCAGTGCCGTCTCCGTGATTTTGGAAAAAACTTGGGGGGCTATAGTGTATCTGAATGGCATTCTCTTATGTTCGTAGCATCTCCCCTGGAAAGCGAAACGGAGGAGACTCCAGTGCCTTCGAGGAATATCTACGTGAACTTAAGAGTGCTTCAGGTCTATGCTCATGAAGAAGTCACCCTGCTGAACACACTCCATCATGTGTTTTACCGTCAGCTTTTGCAGACAGATTCGTTTAGACCTCGAAGGTCTAGAATAGGTCTCATTCCCCCTGACTTCTCTGTTACAAGGAAATAAAGGGAGTAGAATCCTCTTTCCTCATCCCCGGGGGAAATCAGCGAGATCGCTGATTCCTGTAGTATTTTTGGAATTTCGTCCTCCAGGGAAGACCCCTGTGCCTGTGACATCACGCAGGTTTCCCTGATTCCCTGAAACACAAGGGGAGGGCATCGGAACTGAAGGGAATGGCCCCTCCAAAGTGACATAATTAGCCAATCACACAGCCAGGGCAACTGAGGAGTGGCTCCGTAAGAAGCATCTTAAGGTCCTGGAGTGGCCTAGCCAGTCTCCAGACCTGAACCCAATAGACAATCTTTGGAGGGAGCTGAAAGCCCATATTGCCCAGCGACAACCTCGAAACCTGAAGGATCTGTAGAAGGTCTGTATGGAGGAGTGAGCCAAAATCCCTGCTGCAGTGTGTGCAAAACTGGTCAAGAACTACAGGAAACGTATGATCTCTGTAATTGCAAAAAAAGGTTTCTGTACCATGTAATTGCAAACAAAGGTTTCTGTACCAAATATTGAGTTCTGCTTTTCTGATGTATCAAATACTTATGTAATAAAAATAAAATGCAAATTAATTATTTAAAAATCATACAATGTGATTTTCTGGATTTTTGTTTTGGATTCCGTCTCTCACAGTTGAAATGTACCTATGATAAAAATGCTTTGTAAGTAGGAAAACCTGCTAAATCTGCAGTGTATCAAATACTTGTTCTCCCCACTATGGTTTGTGGTGAATATCACTGACTATGAAAGTTATATCCTACACATATAGGATAGCTAGCCAACAGTCAGTCCCTGGCTTCTCCAGAATCAGATTATTCCATATGCTACAAATTATTTTTTGTCAATATAATGGGTGCGTTAACCAGCTGCCTTTGTCTAGAATCCTCTGCAGAAAGTGATGCCTGCCAGTCAGAGAGGCAGGTAGAGAAGAGGGAGAAGGACAGATTAAAAGCACTGTAGCAGTCTAGACATAGGGGAAAGATCCAGGATAGAAAGATAAGGAAAATGAGGAGGAAAGACTGGTCAATGCTTATCAAAAATATGAAGCCACTCTTGTAGCTCATATTTTAGGTTATGTACTGAAGAAATTTAAAACATTGGTTTATTAACTTACATACTATAATAATCTGCCATAATTAATGTTGCATGCTGTAGGTTATGTTACTCTTTTATTTAACACCTACATTTATACTAAACAAAAATATAGACACAAAATGCAAACACAAAATGCAAACACAAAATGCAAACATTTCAATTACATTTACTATGTAATAGTTCAGTAAGGAAATCCGTCAAAATGCATCCCTAATTGGTTGATTTCCCATGATGTGAATACACATATGCACCATGCATCAGGGGACCTGTGGCTCAGTGGATCAAATAGGTTGTTTAGCAACTGGAAGGTTGGTGGTTCAATCCCCGGGTTCTCCTGACCAAGTGTGTCGAGGTGTCCGTGAGCAAGATCCCTAACCCCAGCTGCTCCAGACGAGCTGGCTGGCTCCTTGCATGGCTGACACCGCTGTCTGTGTATGAATGGGTGAATGTGAGGCCCTATAAAGCGCTTTGGTGGCCATTGTTGGTTAGAAAAAGCGCTATATAAATGCAGTCCATTTACTATTAACCTACACTGTAAATATATACATATTGTTGTTCAATACATAGATTTGACAGATTTCCACATACATTACTAAAGATTTGTATCCATTTCTCAGTAAAAACCAGAACAATTAGCTGAAATATGACAAAACAGAGTTCTGTAAAACATTTGCTTTCATGAAGTACATGGGTTGGTCACCAACATCTTTGGGATAAGAAAATAATAAATGTTATGCAAATTAGGTGTTGCAAAAATGAGTACATCCTACGACAAATTCTATCAAATCTAATATTTTCTGTGGCCTCCATGATTTTTAAGGACACTAACCAACTCTTCTTGACATGGAGTGAACAAGTTGGTGACATACTGCCACATCTACACTGCATCCGGAATGTATTCACAGCGCTTCACCTTTTCCACATTTTGGTTTGTTACACCCTTATTTTTAAATGGATTAATTCATTATTTCCCAAAACATTTTAAAAACACTACCTCCTAATAACAATGTGAAAGAAGTGTGTTTGAAATCTTAGCAAATTTATTAAAGAGAAAAAGCACATGTATTCACAGCCTTTGCTATGACTCTCAAAATTGTGCTCAGGTGCATCCTGTTACCACTGACCATCCTTGAGATGTTTTCACAACCTGAGTGGAGTCCACCTGTGGTAAAAAAATATATTGATTGGACATGATTTGGAAAGGCCTGTCTATATAACTTCCCACAGTTAACAGTGCACGTCAGAGGGTGGAGATTGAGCGTAGACCGCAAGCTTGTTATGGCGTGGCATATTTGTGGGTTTCTAGTGTCGCCAAGTATGAGCGTGAGAGGGCAGAAATCATTGCCTTAGATTTGCTGCGTGAGAGGGAGTCGCGAGGCCGGGGCAGGCTGGCCGCCTTGGTGGTGGTGGGTCGCGACGGCTGTGCCGTAAGTGAGGTCGGCATGGAGGAAAGTTCGGATGGGAGTGTGGTTGTTGCTGGTGTGGGGGTAGGGTTTGAGGAGTCACGTTATGTTCGGAGGAAGAAGAAGCGGGCATGGAAGAAAGAGGGTGGTGAGAGTAGTTCGGGAGAGGATGAAGGGCTGGCACTTGATGGTATGGAAAAGGGGTATAGGGTGATTGTGGTGTTTTCAGCCCCAAATGGCAAGATGTTCCACCCAGTGTCACTCACGGCATCGATTAGGGATCAGGTTGGGAGGGTGACGGATGCTAGGTGTTTGAGTGGTGGTAGGGTTCTTATTGTGGTGGGTAGTGTGGCTCAGAGGGATAAGTTGCTGAAGTTGGAGGTGTTAAATGGGGGTAAGAGGAATTGTATGGTGCCTGGGAGTGCGGTGAAGGTGAGAAGGGTGATCACGTGTGTTCAGGTGGCTCTGTCTATGGAAGAGCTTAAGGAAGTGGTGTCAGGAGGGGTTGCGCTGGAAGCAAGACGAATGGGCAATAGGGCGTTGGAGAAGGTGAGTCCCACGTGGTGTTGGAGTTTGGAGGGCCGTTGCCGAGTAGGGTGCACTTAAGGTGTTTTAGTTTTTATGTGAGGGAATATGTGCCACCGCCACTGAGGTGTTTTAATTGACAGCGTATGGGGCATGTGGCTGCTATGTGCAGAGGGCAGGGTAGGTGTGGTATGTGTGGGGGTGCACATGAGTATGGCAAGTGTGGGGTAGGGGCAAGGTGAGGTGTTGTAATTGTGGTGGGGAGCACAGTGCTGAGTTTGGGGGGTGTATGGTTCAGAAGAGGTAGTGGGCTGTGCTTTAATTTTCTAGGGGGGTGAGTTGGGTGGATTTGAATTGGGTGGGCCGTTACTGGCCTCACACTCCGGTACAGTTGGTGGCAGTGTATGCACCTTAGGTTGGTTTCGAACCGCCATTAACCCATAGAAGAAGTAGAAGAAGAAGAAGTGCACGTCAGAGCATAATCCAAGCCATGAAGTCCAAGGTGTTGTCTGTAGACCTCTGAGACAGGATTGTATTGAGGCATAGATCTGGGGAAGGGTACAAAAAAATATCTGCAGCATTGAAGGCAGAGATGCCACAAGTTAGTGTAATACATTACTTTTCTGGGTTGGGCTGAGTTCACAACTCATGGGAAGTTCCTCAGTAAGACACTATTTACCAGGTAAAAGAAGTTCTGTAATTTCTGTTTTCTGTTACCCATTGTTCCAATTGAAGGTAAAAAACTGTAAACATTTACAGTGGATTTCCTGTCAAATTACAATTTTTTTTACAGTGCAGTCATGTTTTAGTTGTTCATAGATCACTGGTAAGTTATGAACTTAATTTACGTGGTCAATAGAGTATTACTGAGGAACTTCCCAAAAGCTGTGAACTCAGCCCAACCCAGAAAAGTAATCTATTACACTAACTTGTGGCATCTCTGATTGAAGGTCCCAATGAGCACAGTGGTCTCCGTCATCCGTAAATGGATGATGTTTAGAATCACCAGGACTATTCCTAGAGCTGGCCGCCCGGCCAAACTGAGCGATCGGGAATGACCAAGAACCCGATGGTCATTCTGACAGAGCTACAGTGTTTCTCTATTTCTCTAATATTGTTTCAATGAAATGCAATTCCCGACACTTGCAGCACTCATACAACCCCACAGAATAACACTGCCACGCTTGACTGTGGGTACCATGCATTTTTCATTGTACTCTTCCACCTTGCAATGCCATCAGTTCCAAAAAGATTAACCTTTCATCTCATCTGACCAAAGTATGGACTCCCAATATTCTTCAATTTTGTCAACATGGGCCCTGGCCAATGCTAAACTGGCTTTTTTGTGAATGGGTTTCAGCAGTGGCTTCCTTCATGGATGACACCCTTGCATGCCACCCCTGTGCACGTTGTATCTTTTCTCATGAAACAGTCACCCCAATTTGACTTTCCACAATTTTAGCTAATTGTGATGAACTTGCAAAGGGATTTTCCTCAACTCTTTTTAGGACAAAACTCTCATAAAGGTGTTAGCTTCCGTGGACAGCCTCGATGTCTCTGACTGCTTGCCACAAGTCCGTGCTTTTTGAATTTTGGAATAACTTTTGCTCCGGTATTCCGAGTGATTAGCAATGCTTTACTAATTGTCTTGTAGGCCTGTCCTTTTTTGTGTAAAGCAATTACTTTCTCAAGACTTGTGACATTTCTCTTACAGAAACTTGTGTGACGATTGGTTAGATTAGTCTGTTGTTGAATACCAGTTAATTAACATTTTACCTAAATATCTTTTTTGGGGGGTCCACGTAGCGTAGTGGGCTAAGTTGCTGCAGTCTACATCATGATAGTGGTGTGAGCCAGACTATGCTGAACTTCCCGGGACCTCCTGCACGAGGCAGCGCAAATTGGCGTAGCGATACCCAGGATTTGGTTTAGATAAGTAAGATTATCTATACTACCATGTTGCTCTCCAGTAGGGGTGCAACGGATCATGAAACTCACGGATCGGATCGGTTTTCGGATCAGAGTCACGGATCGGATCATTTTTCGGATCAGCAAAATAAAAAATATATAAAATAATTGGAATTTGGGTTAGTTGTTTTTATAATTTTCAGTGGTTATGATGAGCAATATGAGAGAGAAATTTGGTTAATATTGATCGTTGTTTA
>JACXGM010030905.1:0-13137 GCA_016801145.1 Umbra pygmaea
AGTGATCTTGTATCCAGTCAACACTAACGGTTCTGCTGAAGGTGTGGAGGAGATTCCCCGTAATGTGAACGCAGGACATTTGGTGACTAAAGTGAGAGCATATGACGCTGATATTGGATATAACGGTTGGTTGTTGTACTCAACCTTGGAGCTTATGGACCACAGTCTCTTTGCTTTAGACCGCTATACAGGACAGATATGGACACTCCGTTCATTTACAGAGGCAGACGAAATTAAACATAAACTGGTCATACTGGTTAAAGACAATGGAAACGTTTCACTCTCAACCACAGCGACTGTGATTATTAATACTGTGGAGCCCAAAGAGGCTTTTGCAGCTTCTGATGTTAAAAGCGGAATAAAAGATGAAGAGGAGAACAGCGTTACATGTTATTTAATCATAACTTTGGGGTCAGTTTCAGCGCTTTTTCTCATCAGTATCATCGTGTTGATTGTAATGCAGTGCTCCAAAGTCCATGACGAACCATCTAAGTATTTACAAGATGCTAATTACGACGGGACATTGTGCCACAGCATCCAGTACAGATCTGGAGACAAGCGGTACATGTTAGTTGGACCCAGAATGAGTATAGGTTCTACTATAGTCCCGGGCAGCAATGGGAATACTCTAGTGCTACCTGATCACAGAAGAGGAGTTTCTGGAGAGGTAAGACGCTAATTTTAATCAAGTGTTTAATTCACCATCATCTGGTACCCAATATTGATGAGTAAGTTTGAAGTACCTCACATTTGAAACGCACATTTTTGTAAATATGTGAGGTTGGTTTTCAACTGACCAGACATGGTAATTAAAAAAAAAAAAGTTTCGTTTTTGAATAACAGGTGTGTGAACTTTAACATAATGTTCCTACTTTATGGATACAGCCACTGCTCTCGAATGTCTCTGCCCTCGTTGTCGTTATTGCGTTAACGAAGTTTCCATTTGGGGAATACATTCTACACAGTGTCACTATAAAATAAAATCTATCCGGACTATTTAGAATTTAAGGTTGTTCTATTTCGAAAATGTGTGTGAGTGTGATTTTACATAGCTTTTTTGTAAGTGGTTAGTCTCAAACCAGAATTAGGCCTATGTGATTAGTTTAACTGCTTATCTAACAATGGGCGCTGTCCATTCCGCTATGAATAAAAGTGGTGCTGAAACGTTGTGCTGATCAGTATACCTGTCAAGATCTAATTTTGCTAAAATTGAATTATAAACGTATATAAAAACCTATACCCTTTATTCTACTTAATGCTATACAGTGAACCCTCGCTATATCGCGGTTCACCTTTCGCGGTCTCGCTGCTTCACGGATTTGCATCGTGCATGGTGTTCTGCATTCTGATTGGCTAAACAGTCTCTTCGTTTCTTCTCTACCTGCGGTTTATACACGGCTCAGTCAGAAGAGCAGTGAAATACACGTGAGACACTATTTGTCCTACTGTACTTTGTATGTGTTTTCATAATCATTTTTCATTTTCTCCTGTTCTAATCCAATGACTCGGGTCGCGGTGGGCGGTGCTGATCTCCGCAATTTGAAGCCTCCAGTTTGTATTTATGATTAAAATTATTAGGTAACACTTCATTTTACGGGGTCCTTGTTACAGTGTACTTACATTAGTAAGTACACTGTTACAAGTATTGTAACAAAGTGTATCAACCTATTGTTACAGTGTAAATACATGATGTAACTGGAAGTAATTGTGGTATGTATTTACACATGTGTAACAATGATCACTTTAGAGCTTGTTACAAATGTGTAACAAACACTGCTTGTTACCATGCATGTTACACATGTGTAACAAAGATTGCTTGTTACCATGCATGGTACACATGTGTAACAATGAAAGCTTGTTACCAATTATACTTATCCATTCCTCGACACCCGTTTTAAATATGTGCAATCATTTGGAGTCATTGACTTGATGAGTTTAGATTTGTTACATGTAAGGACCACTCAGGTTACACTTCATTTTAACTAGCTAATTCCTGTGTAATAGCAGGTAGGTACATTGTAACTAGGCATATTTTACATGTACTATGTTGTGTACTAGTGTAGTAGTTCTCCCACCTTGAATGTGTTCTAGTTTTAAACATGTGCCATCAGTTGGAGTCATTGACTTGATGAGTATAGATTTGTTACATGTAAGTACCACTCAGGTTACACTTCATTTTAACTAGCTAATTCCTGTGTAATAACAGGTTGGTACATTGTAACTAGGCGTATGTTACATGTACTATGTTGTGTTCTAGTGTAATAGTTCTCCCACTTTGATTGTGTTCTAGTTTTTAAATATGTGCCATCAACCTCAGTATGTTACATAAAATCTAACATTATTTTCCATGCACAGATTACAAAACCAACAAAATGTAGTTTGCATTTAACCTAGACAGTGCAAAAAAATAGCATAGTTCCAAATATGGATGCAGATGATGTTGTGTCAGGAATATAGGATATCTGTGTAAATACAGTAATATTATGACTAAATCAATTGTTTATGTTGATGTCGAGTGGGTGTCGAGGAATGGATAAGTATAATTGGTAACAAGCCTTCATTGTTACACATGTGCAACATGCATGGTAACAAGCAATCTTTGTTATACATGTGTAACACACATGGTAACAAGCAGTCTTTGTTACACATGTGTAACACGCATGGTAACAAGCAGTGTTTGTTACACATTTGTAACAAGCTCAAAAAAGTTATCATTGTTACACATGTGTAAGTACATACCACAATTACTTCCAGTTACATCATGTATTTACACTGTAACAATGGGTTGATACACTTTGTTACAATACTTGTTACAGTACTTACTAATGTAATTACACTGTAACAAGGACCCCGTAAAATGAAGTGTTACCAATTATTATTTTACAGTACAGTAGTTATTTGTAAAAAAAAAACGTTTATACAGTACTTTTATTTGTTAAACAAATGCTTGTGCCTGTAAAAATGTTTTGTTCTTTGGTTTCAATGTATTGTGGAGTATTTCATTGTATAATAATTGTTTAAAAAAATAAAGGTTACTACTTCACGGATTTCGCCTATCACGGGTTCTTTTTGGAACATAACCCCCGCGAAAAACGAGGGTTCACTGTACAATCTTATCGGGATTCTTCTTTACTGACGCTTCTGTTGTACATCTTCTCTGGTGAATCCAGGTTAAATTCAGACATGCATAATTTGCAGAAACGTTTTCTCGGTTAGTGCAATGTGAATTACAATCGCATGGTGTCAGTATCCAACTACAGTCATGTTTCTAATAATATGGCTTATTTTAGAGTCCACCCCCTTGTGTCGTCGATCATTCATTCGCTCGGAGACGAACACATTCGTAAGCAATAGGAAGAGAACAGTAACTAACATTTCACTCTAGAAAAACACTATTGGAAAATGAGAAGGATCCTTTTGGAATATACTAAATAGAAAATTCTTTCATATACAACTGACACTATTGGGGGAAAAGCGGAGGTGTTGTGGTGTATTGCTATTTGTCTTAAAACATGGAACAAAGAAGATGTTGGGCATGGCGGAAGCGACGGCATTCGGACGTTTTTGTGGTTGCTTTGGTACTGTTTTGCAGCGGAGCTTTTGCACAGATAAGATACTCCATCTCTGAAGAACTAAACGAAGGAACTATCGTGGGGAATATTGCCAAGGATTTGGGAATAGAGTTTAATATATTAAAGGAAAGGGGTTTTCGAATTGTGTCTAGCACGACTGAGACCCTTTTCCAGGTTAACCAGAATGACGGAATATTGTATGTGAACCACAAAATAGACAGAGAGGAGGTGTGTGAACGGAGCAGCGTGTGTTTGATCAACCTAAAAGCCGTCTTAGAGAACCCGCTGGAGATCCATTATGTCGCGGTGGAGGTGTTAGATGTTAACGACCATTCACCCACCTTCCCCGAGAAAGAAAAACGGTTAGAAATTTCAGAATCGGCATCGCCAGGCGTTCGGTTTCAACTAAAGGCTGCACGGGACCCGGATGTTGGCATATATTCCGTTCATCGATATACATTAAGTCCCAATGATCATTTCCGTTTGGAAGTAAAAGACAGAGGTGGAAACGATAAAATCCCTATATTAATTTTACAGAAGCCGCTTGACAGGGAAGCTTTACAAAACCACAGGTTAGTGCTCACAGCCTTTGATGGTGGAACCCCCCCGAGATCTGGTGATATGACTATAAATATACATGTACTCGATGTCAACGATAACACGCCTGTTTTCACTAAAGATGTTTACTCGGTATTGCTAAATGAGAATTCTCCCTTAGGGACTATAGTCATACAGGTAAACGCTACAGATTTGGATGAAGGTCCAAATGGAGATGTAATATACTCTTTTGGCAATAGCGTTAACGATGAATTGTGTACCCTTTTTGATATACATGCGTCAACTGGTGAAATTACTGTGAAAGGACTAATAGATTTTGAGGACAAAGATAAATATGAAATTGACATACAGGCATCCGATAAAGGGATTGCCCCTCTTACATCAGATAAAAGTGTAATGATAAAAATAGTTGATATGAATGACAATATGCCTGAGATTGAAGTAACATCGTTCTCCAATTCTATCCCAGAGGATTCCAAAACAGGAACGATTGTAGCCCTACTCAGTGTAAATGATTTGGACTCAGCTGTCAATGGTAAAGTCGTGTGCGCTCTAAGTGAAAACGACCCTTTTACATTAGTACCGTCTTTACAGGATAACATGTACTCTGTAGTCACCAAGTCACACCTGGATAGAGAGAAACAATCAGAATATGATCTAACAATAACTGCCAAAGACGCAGGACAGCCTTCCTTGTCATCTGTAAAGACAATAAAGGTTGTTGTATCAGATGTGAATGATAACAGTCCGGAGTTTTCACTCAACCCCTATACTTTCTATGTTACTGAGAATAACGAACCAGGTGCATCAGTGTTTTTCGTGAGTGCCTCAGATCCTGATATAAATGAAAATGCTCTTATTTCCTATAATATTCTGAGAGATGTGGGCGTGGAAAACAAGTGGGCATCTTTTCTTAACATAAACCCTGACAATGGAAACATTCTGGCGCTAAAAAGTTTTGACTTTGAAACTTTGAAAAACTTTCAATTCCAAGTTGTGGCAACAGACTCTGGAACTCCGTCACTAAGCAGAAACGTCACAGTGAACGTGTTCATTCTGGATCTGAACGATAACGCTCCAGTGATCTTGTATCCAGTCAACACTAACGGTTCTGCTGAAGGTGTAGAGGAGATTCCCCGTAATGTGAACGCAGGACATTTGGTGAATAAAGTGAGAGCCTATGATGCTGATATAGGATATAACGGCTGGTTACTATTTTCACTACAGATAGTTACTGATCACAGTCTCTTTACTTTGGACCGCTATACAGGACAGATAAGGACACTTCGGTCATTCACAGAGACAGACGAGGCTGAACATAAACTGGTCATACTGGTTAAAGACAATGGCAACGTTTCACTCTCAGCAACAGCTACTGTGATAATCAACGTTGTGGAGCCTAAAGAGGCTTTTGCAGCTTCTGATGTTAAAAGCGGAAAAAAAGACGAAGAGGAGAACAGCGTTACATTTTATTTAATCATAACTTTGGGGTCAGTTTCAACACTTTTTCTCATCAGTATCATCGTGTTGATTGTAATGCAGTGCTCCAAAGCAGCAGATGATTCCTCCAAGTATTTACAAGATGTGAATTATGATGGAACACTTTGTCACAGCATCCAGTACAGATCCGGAGACAAACGGTACATGTTAGTTGGACCCAGAATGAGTATAGGTTCTACTATAGTCCCGGGAAGCAATGGGAATACTCTAGTGCTACCTGAACACAGAAGGAGAGGTTCTGGAGAGGTAAGACGATGATTTCGCTAATTTTTCATTAAGTGTGTAATTCACCATCATCTGGTACCCAATACTGATGAGTGAGTTTGAAGTGCCTTACACTTGAGGTTGGTTTTCAACTGAAAAGACATGGTTATTTGTAACTTTTTAGTTTAGTTTTGGAATAACAGATGTGTGAGCTTTAACATAATGTTCCGACTTAATGGATACAGCCACTGCTCTACGATTGTCGCTGCCCACGACCTATTATTCCCCTTTGTTGTTACTGCAATTGACGAAGTTTCCATTTGGGGAATACATTCTACACAGTGCCAGTGTAAAACAAAAACTATCAGGACTATACACTCTAAAAACAAATGGTTCTTAATAATAATAATAAAAATAACTTGGACTTATATAAAGCCCTTCAAGGTACCCAGGGTCGCTTAACAAATTTGGGGAGGGTTAGGGGTCTAAAGACTTAATGAAAATAAATGTTTTGAGGTGCATTTTGAACATGGGCAGGGATGGGGCAGAGCGGACATGGAGTGGTAGACTGTTCCAGAGTTTGGGAGCATTGGCAGAAAAAGCCCTGTCCTCAAAAGTCCGCAACCTGGTGCGGGGGTGGCCAGCAGGTCCTTGTCAGAGGACCGCAGAGAACGTGACTGAGTGTAGGGGTGAAGGAGATCAGTGAGGTATTTTGGTGAGAGTCCATGAAGAGATTTGTAGGTAAGCAGAATGATCTTGTAAGTAATACATGACATGGCAGCGAGTGGAGCTTTTGGAGGATGGGAGTGATATGCTCCCAGGGCTTTGTGTGGGTTAGAACCCTGGCAGCAGGTTTCTGGACATACTGGAGTCTGCTAAGGGCCATGGTGGGCAGTCTAGACAATACCCCATTACAGTAATCCAGACGGGAGGTGATGAAGGCATGGATAAATGTCTCAGTTACTGAATGTGTGAGTGAAGGCCGGGGTCGTGAGATGTTTCTGAGGTAGTAAAAGACAGATTTGGTGATGTTGTTGATGTGGGTCCAGAAGGAGAGAGTGGAGTCCATAATGACACCCAGGTTGAGCACCTCAGAAGATGGAGAAATGGAGCAGCCATCCACAACCAGGGCCAGCTCTCCAACTTTCCTGAGCAGTGGTGCAGGGGCCACCACCATGAGCTCTGTCTTATTACTGTTGATTTTGAGTAGGTTTGTGGTCATCCATGAATTGAGTTCCTGCAGGCAGGTGACAAGTTGTGTAGGTGGGAGCTGGGATGATGGGTTTGTGCTGATATAGAGTTGAGTATCATCAGCGTAGCAGTGGAAGTTGAGTCCATGTTTATGGATAATGTGACCTAGGGGTAGTATGTAAATGGTAAAAAGCAGAGGACCAAGCACAGAGCCCTGGGGCACACCATGGTTGGCAGGTTCTTCATAAGTTCTTCAGGGGTTCTTTGTAGTGGTTACGGTGCTATATAGCCCCACTACCAATTAAAAAACCTGTTAAGCACAGTTTGGTTCTTGAACGGTTCTTCAGCGGTTCTTTGGGATGCTTAAGGTGATATATGTCACCTCTTATGGTTCTACATAGCACCATTTTTAAAGATAGGCGCTATATAGCACTTAAAGTGGTTCCCCTATTACAAGCCAATAAACCAATTTTAGTGCTATTTAGCACCATTTGTTTTTAGAGTGTATTGAATTTGATGTTTTTTATTTCTAAAATGTGTGTGAGAGTGATTTTACATAGCTTTTTTGTAAGTGGTTAGTCTCAAACCAGAATTAGGCCTATGTGATTAGTTTAACTGCTTATCTAACAATGGTCGCTGTCCACTCCGCTATGAATAAAAGTGGTGCTGAAACGTTGTGCTGATCAGCATACCTGTCAAGATCTAATTTTGCTAAAATTGAATTATAAACGTATATAAAAACCTATACCCTTTATTCTACTTAATGCTATACAATCTTATCTGGATTCTTCTTCACTGACGCTTCTGTTGTACATCTTCTCTGGTGAATCCAGGTGAAATTCAGACATGCATAATTTGCAGAAACGTTTTCTCGGTTAGTGCAATGTGAATTACAATCGCATGGTGTCAGTATCCAACTACAGTCATGTTTCTAATAATGTGGCTTATTTTAGAGTCCACCCCCTTGTGTCGTCGATCATTCATTCGCTCGGAGACGAACACATTCGTAAGCAATAGGAAGAGAACAGTAACTAACATTTCACTCTAGAAAAACACTATTGGAAAATGAGAACGATCCCTTTGGAATACATTAAATAGGAAAGTCTTACATATACAACTGACACTATTGGTGAAAAAGCGGAGGTGTTGTGGTGTATTGCTATTTGTCTTAAAACATGGAACAAAGAAAATGTTGGGCATGGCGGAAGCGACGGCATTCAGACGTTTTTGTGGTTGCTTTGGTACTGTTTTGTAGCGGAGCTTTTGCACAGATAAGATACTCCATCTCTGAAGAACTAAAGGAAGGAAATATCGTGGGAAATATTGCCAAGGATTTGGGAATAGAGCTTAATACATTAAAGGAAAGGGGTTTTCGAATTGTGTCTAGCACGACTGAGACCCTTTTCCAGGTTAACCAGAATGACGGAATATTGTATGTGAACCACAAAATAGACAGAGAGGAGGTGTGTGAACGGAGCAGCGTGTGTTTGATCAACCTAAAAGCCGTCTTAGAGAACCCGCTGGAGATCCATTATGTCGCGGTGGAGGTGTTGGATGTTAACGACCATTCACCCACCTTTCCCGAGAAAGAAAAACGGTTAGAAATTTCAGAATCGGCATCGCCAGGCGTTCGGTTTCAACTAAAGGCTGCTGGGGACCCAGATGGTGGCATCTATTCCGTTCATCGATATACATTAAGTCCCAATTATCATTTCCGTTTGGAAGTAAAAGACAGAGGTGGAGACGGTAAAATCCCTATATTAATTTTACAGAAGCCGCTTGACAGGGAAGCTTTACAAAACCACAGGTTAGTGCTCACAGCCTTTGATGGCGGAACCCCCCCGAGATCTGGTGATATGACTATAAATATACATGTACTCGATGTCAACGATAACACGCCTGTTTTCACTAAAGATGTTTACTCGGTATTGCTAAATGAGAATTCTCCCTTAGGGACTATAGTCATACAGGTAAACGCTACAGATTTGGATGAAGGTCCAAATGGATATGTAATATACTCGTTTGGCAATAGCGTTAATGATAAATTGTGTACACTTTTTGAGTTAAATCGGTTAACTGGTGAAATTACTGTGAAAGGACTGATAGATTATGAGGAAAAAGATAAATATGAAATTGACATACAGGCTTCCGATAAAGGGATTGCCCCACTTACATCAGATAAAAGTGTGATTATCAATATAGTTGATATGAATGACAATACGCCTGAGATTGAAGTAACATCATTCTCCAATTCTATCCCAGAGGATTCCAAAACAGGAACGACTGTAGCACTACTCAGTGTAAATGATTTGGACTCAGGTGTCAATGGTAAAGTCGTGTGCGCTCTAAGTGAAAACGTCCCTTTTACATTAGTACCGTCTTTACAGGATAACATATACTCTGTAGTCACCAAATCCCCCCTGGATAGAGAGAAACAATCGGAATATGATCTAACAATAGTAGCCAAAGACGCAGGACAGCCTTCCCTGTCTTCTGTAAAGACTATAAAGGTTGTTGTATCAGATGTGAATGATAACAGTCCAGAGTTTTCACTCAACCCCTATACTTTCTATGTAACTGAGAATAACGACCCAGGAGCATCAATATGTTCTGTGAGTGCCTTAGATTGTGACATAAATGAAAACGCACTTATTTCGTATCATATTCTGAGAGATGGTGGCAACGAGAACAAATGGGCATCATTGTTAAATATACATTCAGAAAGTGGAAACATTATGGCGCTAAAATCTTTTGACTTTGAAACTCTAAAAACATTCCAATTCCAAGTTGTGGCTACAGACTCTGGAACTCCGTCACTAAGCAGCAACGTCACAGTGAACGTGTTCATTCTGGATCAGAACGATAACGCTCCAGTGATCTTGTATCCAGTCAACACTAACGGTTCTGCTGAAGGTGTGGAGGAGATTCCCCGTAATGTGAACGCAGGACATTTGGTGACTAAAGTGAGAGCCTATGATGCTGATATAGGATATAACGGCTGGTTATTATTTTCATTGCAAGAAGTTACTGACCACAGTCTCTTTACTTTGGACCGCTATACAGGACAGATAAGGACATTACGGTCATTCACAGAATCAGACGAGGCAGGACATAAACTTCTCATATCGGTAAAGGACAATGGGAACGTTTCACTCTCAGCAACATCTACTGTGGTTATCAATTTTGTGGAGCTGAAAGAGGCTTTTGCTGCTTCTGATGTTAAAAACGCCATAACGCATGAGGAAGAGAAGAACAGCGTTACATTTTATTTGATCATAACTTTGGGGTCAGTTTCAACACTTTTTCTCATCAGTATCATCGTGTTGATAGTAATGCAGTGCTCCAAAGCCCCAGATGATTCTGCCAAGTATTTACAAGATGCTAATTATGACGGAACACTGTGTCACAGCATCCAGTACAGATCTGGAAACAAACGGTACATGTTAGTTGGACCCAGAATGAGTATAGGTTCTACTTTAGTCCCGGGAAGCAATGGGAATACTCTAGTGCTACCTGAACACAGGAGGAGCGCGTCTGGAGAGGTAAGACATTGAAAACCCCAATCGTGCATTTCACAATACTGCTGACTAAGTACACTACTTCCGGCTGTTATATTATTGATATTTTAAGGGTTATATGAGTGGCTATATGAGTCCGTTTATGTTATTACGCATATCCCTTTCAATGTACGTACAACAATGTACAACACTGCTGTTGAATCGTTGGATAGATCACTGCTCTTTTAATGTGGTGAAAGTGTGGCAGAAAGTGAAAACAGAATTGCTACATACACTATCCCTTTCTATGCATCCATGTTTACGATTCGTACATTATGGGGGACTTGTTGCATATATGAGTTTGAGCAGCGTTATTTCGGCATGAACATATGTTATTCTTGAATTTACATGTCATTACTTAACTTTATAAAGTCCTGTTTGAATCAGCCGATGACAGAAAGTGTTTTGCTAGAACATGTGCTCTTTATTGTGGCGTTAATACTATTCGAAAATTATTAATAGACATCAGTAAACAGCTAAATAGTATGTGAACAATATTTTTTATATAAAATCCAAATTATATGAATTCGTTTAGCAAATATATCATTTAGTCTGAATAATGACAACACATGTGATGGCATTGTAATTTGGTTTAGATTCGCATGGTGTCAGTGTAGAACTAGAATAGCCTACCGTTTGTTGTTGGAATTATATTATCATTTTTCTCTTTGAGTCCACCCCTTTGCTGGCTTGATTGCTTATTTGGGCGCTTTTGCCGTGAGGTTTGTCTAAAGAAAGCTACAATCGTTTTTAAGACGTTATTGGAAAACGCATAGAGATCATCTTCGGGATATAATGGAAAAAGAGCTGTAACCAATCGAAGAATAGTGGATTTATTGTGGATTTTTCAAAAGCCTGGATAACATGGAACAAAGAATATGTGTGATTATGGGGCAGCGACTGCAGTGGGTTGCTTATACTGTTTCTTTGCTATTGCTTTTTAGTGGAGCATTTGCACAGATAAGATACTCAATTTCAGAAGAGGTTAAGGGTGGAACATCCGTGGGAAATATAGCTAAGGATTTAGGAATAGATTTAAGCACTTTGAAGGAAAGGGGGTTTCGAATAGTCTATGGCTCTGGCTCGACACACTCCCTTTTCCAGGTAAACCAAAATGACGGCGTCTTGTATGTGAACCACAAAATAGACAGAGAGGAGGTGTGTGAACGGAGCAGCGTGTGTTTGATCAATCTAAAAACAGTTCTAGAGAACCCGCTGGAAATCCATTATGTCACCGTAGAGGTGTTAGATGTTAACGACCATTCACCCAATTTCCCTGAGAAAGAAAAACGTTTGGAGATTTCAGAATCAGCCTTGCCGGGTGCGCGATTTCAGCTGCAAGCTGCACGCGACCCAGATGGTGGCCAGTTTTCCATTCAACAATACAAACTTAGTCCAAATGAGCATTTTCATTTAGAAGTTAAAGATAGAGGCGAAGACCGCAAAATACCATATTTGGTTTTACAAAAACAGTTAGATAGGGAGGCTGTGAAGAATCATCGATTAATGCTTATAGCCATGGATGGGGGAAAACCTCCGAGATCTGGCACAAGCGAAATAAATGTTGAGGTTCTGGATGTCAATGACAACTCACCAATGTTTACCAAAGATACGTACTCGGTTATGCTGACAGAAAATTCTGCACTTGGTTCAAGGGTTGTTCAGATTAATGCAACCGATTTGGACGATGGGGCGAATGGTGACGTTATTTATTATTTTGGTAATGAAGTAGATCCAAAGCTGTACGAGCTGTTTGGCTTAGATCAAATTACTGGTCAAATAACCGTGAAAGGTCTGATCGACTTCGAGGAGAATAATAGTTATGAGATTGATGTACAGGCTTCTGACAAAGGGACTGCCCCTCTAACAACAGACAAAACCATCATCATAAAAATAGTTGACGTGAATGATAATTCGCCTGAGATAGAGGTGACATCATTTTCTGACTCCATTGCCGAGGATTCTAGACTCGGTACCACAGTTGCCCTTATTAGTGTTAATGATTTGGACTCTGGTCTAAATGGGAAAGTTGTTTGTTCCTTAGATGAAGACGTACCTTTCAAACTTATGTCATCATTGCAAGATAATATGTACTCTGTAGTCACCAAATCACCCCTGGATAGAGAGAAACAATCGGAATATGATCTAACAATAGTAGCCAAAGACGCAGGACAGCCTTCCCTGTCATCTGTAAAGACTATAAAGGTTGTTGTATCAGATGTGAATGATAACAGTCCAGAGTTTTCTCTCAGTCCCTATACTTTCTATGTTACTGAGAATAACGACCCAGGAGCATCAGTGTTTGCTGTCAGGGCCTCAGATCGTGACGTTAATGAAAGCGCACTTATTTCGTATAATATTCTGAGAGATGGTGGAAACGAGAACAAATGGGCATCTTTTCTAAACATTAATTCAGAAACTGGAAACATTTTTGCGTTAAAAAGTTTTGACTTTGAAACTTTAAAAACATTCACATTCCAAGTTGTAGCTACAGACTCTGGAACTCCGTCACTAAGCAGCAACGTCACAGTGAACGTGTTCATTCTGGATCTGAA